>SKCR01047312.1:0-41229 GCA_019454045.1 Zanthoxylum bungeanum
AATATCCCTTATTTTAATTAAAATTTGGATTAATTAGCTACCGCCTATATGGCCGGTTTAGGTGACAACCTTATTTACCGCCTATATTGTCGGTTTTACATTTCAAACATAGTTTCTGCCTATATGGTCGGTTTAGGTAATAACCTTGTTACCGCATATATGGTCGATTGGATTTAATTGAGACAAATGAAATTACCGTCTTTATGGTCTGGTTAATTAATCGATAAACATTGAGAATAAGGGAGATTTCTAATTTTGAAATATTAAAAGTGGTTCCTCTAACTCCCAGCATTTTCTTTATTGTTTTATTTACGTTTTTAATTTCCAGCCTTTACTTTATGTCTTTTATTTTATTTTATTTAAGCTTTTATCAGCCTTAGAAATGTGTTGTAACTAAGCCCGTTATCTGGGGTTGTGATGATTTCCAATACACTGGTTTATAAGAGGTTATTTTACCATTTGGGTAATATAAACGTTTATTTATTGAGTCTTAATCTAAATGTTTCTTGTTAACTGACCATTAATAAGATTAATCTGGTAAACTTAAAATAAACTTGACAAAGGAATTTTAGGTTTTTAGCCTTAGACGTAATAGCTCACGATCTTCATTGAGGATAGATAACCCTTTAATAGATTTTCTTACAGGATAGATATATATTTGTTGGGCAAGGGTAACCATAATTGGAACTTAATCTTAATGAATTCAGGTAACTTGATTGATATAGACATATGATTAATTGGGTTACACTGGGTATTTACATCCGACCATCGACAGAGGCTTTTGCAGAATTTTGTATTCCAGGTTAGTAAACCAATGTATTACATAATATAACATAACCACTTCATCTTTTAAAAGATATTGGAAAGATTCACAACCATATATAGTTTCTTAATATTGAATTTTCCTAAACCTACTTTCGCGCCATTTTATTTACTTGTTTTTAAATTTAAAAGCATCATCTAATCAATCAATCCATTAGTTACACGTAAATATTTGACTTCATAATTTAATAGCTTAAGTATTAAGTCCTCATGGGATACTATTTATACTACTTGAACGATATGTGCGCTTACATAATACGTGTGTGACAATACCGGTCAAGTTTTTAGCGCCGTTATCGAGGACTTATTTATCTTTAACTATTAGTTTTTAGGTTAGATACATTTACTTGTATCTAATTTCTTTTTACTTATTGTTTTTATTTTCTTGTGATTCAGGTTCTCAGACACTACATGAGACGAATCAGAAGCTTTGAACTCTGACCACTTGACCCATAGAAACCATCAGACTGTTGAAAAGGGAAAGGAAAGAAGGCCAAGAAGCAATTGTCAACATGGAACCTGAACCTTTAGAAGTTGCACCACCAATTCCTATTCGAGACAGAACCATTCTGATGGTTAACGGTTTTATTTCCTGTATTGTACTTCCTCCCTTACCATTAAATGCATGTGATATCAAAACATGCATTCAGATGATTCATCAGTCAGTTCAGTTTTGGGGGAATACAACTGAAGATCCTAATGCACATATCAGCAACTTCCTGGAAGTTTGCGGCACTTTCAACTACAATTAAGCAGCTGAAGAAGCAATGAGACTGCGTGTTTTCCCATATTCCTTGAAAGACAGAGCTAAAGCTTGGCTACATTCACTACCAACAGGTTCCATCACAACTTGGAACTCTCTAGCCACCAAATTCTTTGCAAAATATTTTCCACTAGACAGAACAGCAAAGTTGAGGAATGACATCACATCCTTTGTGCAACATGACTCAGAATCTCTTTATAAAGCTTGAGAAAGGTACAAGGATTTGCTCAGAAAATGCCCTCACCATGAGATTATAAAATAACTACAAGTCCAAACCTTCTATAATGGAATTTCTGGACTGATGAGAACCACAATTGATTGCAGCTGCTGGAGGATCTTTGATGGCGAAAGGAGAATATCAAGCCTGAGATTTAATTGAAGAAATGGCTAATAACAATTCATTGTGGCCAACAGACAGGAGCATGATTCAAAGAATTGCATGAATTTATAAAGTTGGAGCCAACACAACAGTGAATACAAGACTGGATCAGATATGCAAATGTCTAGAAACAGTTAGCATGCAAGTTGTAAACATCGTCAGATCCACAAGTTCACCATATGGATGAGCACCAGAGCCAGTTCAACAAGAAGAGACGATGAACTATGTCAACAATTTCAACAGACAGTGGAACAATCCATATTCCAACACCTACAATCTAGGATGGAGGAATCATCCCAATTTTTCATGGAGCAATAAATCAAGATAAAAGAACAATCCACCACCTGGATTCCAACAGCAAAACAAAGGCCATAAATATGAGAAAGAACCAAAAGTGAAAGAATAGTTTACAGAGATGTTCAAAAAGCAAGAAGGAAAATATGATTCTATGTTTCAAGCCCGAACAGCATTCAACCAAAGCCAATGTACTTCTATAAAGGCATTGGAGAATCAAATTAGATAACTGGCCAATTCTTAGAGTTACAGACCACCAGGGAACCTTCCTAGCAACACAGAACCAAATCCAAGGAATCAAGGAAAAGAGCAATGTCAAGCCATAACTTTGAAAAGTGGTACTGAAATCAACAAAGATGTTGGAATCAAGGCAACTATTGAAGAAATTTCAAAAGATGCAGTCCCACAGATGGAGGAAAAAGAAGCAAAGGAAAAGGATCAAGAAAAATTCACTCCACATCCATCTTTTTCTCAGCGGCTTCAGAAAAACAAACTGGACAAGCAGTTTGCTCGATTCCCGGAGGTGTTCAAAAAGCTGCATATCGACATTCCATCACAGAAGCATTGGAAGAAATGTCCATTTATGTCAAATTTATTAAAGACATTCTTTCATGAAAACGGAGATTGGGAAATTACGAGACAGTGTGGATATTGGATTTCACCTGATATCCAAAATCGAGAATTTATAGGTTGAGGGCATTAACGATCCTACAAAATAAAAGTAGAGTGAGCGAGAGTACTGCCCACCAGTGTGGTGGGTGCCATAGGCACTCCGACGCTCAAGTCAGTAGTGAAGACGAGTGATAAATAAGAAAGAGTAAGGTCTAAGGTTACCATGACCTCCGTTGACTGCTGTGAGGGCGGTGGGTCGGTGTTTATAGGGTAAGAGGCTCTGAGAGTTCAAGTTGGAGAGCTCAGACTTGAATGCCTATGTTCTAAATTATGCTGCTATTTTTTTAGCTATAATGAGCAAATATGGGCTTGTAAAGTGTTTAATGTTTCTTTTTTCGGTGGGGGGTAAATAATTTACATGTGGAACTGGTATTTGTTGGAAAAGTGGTTTGTCCTTAAGCTCATGGTTTTGTCATGGTTTAATAATATAAATTTTTTTGGGCGAGGTCACTATTTTGAGCTTTGTTTGGTGCTGGGTTTGAAGTGAAAAGATGATTTTGCCTTTGGTCCAAATTTGACCTGTACAGTTTGTTCCGTACTCTTTGAGTCATAGAATCTTTGACTTGGAGAGTAGTCTGTCGAATGTATCATCAGAGATTTGATCTTGGTATGTAGACGTCTTTAATGTCGTCTGGAGTAGCCAAATGTTAAGATTTCAACTAAATTCTAAAAGAAACGTGGGGAAAGTTCCCATTAACTGAACCAGTTGAAGGTCAGGTCTCGGACTAACTTTGCGTAAGCCATGGGGCATGTTCCCAGTTGACTGCACCTGTCGAAGGTCAGGATAATCTTCATAATACAGGTCCAAAGACGAGGGGATTCTTTAATGTTGTCTGGACCAAATGAAGGCCAGGTTTTCTACTTGACTCTACCTGAGTCAATTGGGAATATTGCCAGTCGACTGAACCTGATGAAGGTCAGAATAATCTCCATACTACGGTTCCAAAGACCAGAGGAGTCTTTTATGTCATCTAGACCAGATGAAGGCCAGGTCTTCTACTTGACTCTACTTGAGCCAATAGGGGTTGTTCCCAGTCGACTGAACCTGATGAAGTTCAGGATAATCCCTATATTATGAGTCCAAATACCAGGGGAGTCTTTATTGTCGTCTGGACCATATGAAGGTCCGGTCTTCTACTTGACTCTACCTGAGTCAATGGGGGTTGTTCCCAGTCAACTGAACTTGATAAAGGTCAGGATAATCTTCATACTACGGGTCCAAAGACTAGGGGAGTTTTTAATGTCGTCTGGACCAGATGAAGGCCAGGTCTTCTACTTGACTCTACTTGAGTCAATGAGGGTTGTTCCCAGTCGATTGAACCTGATGAAGGTCAGGATAATCCCCATACTACGGGTCCAAAGACCAGAGGAGTCTTTAATGTTGTCTGGACCAAATGAAGGCCAGGTCTTCTACTTGACTCTACCTGAGTCAATGAGGGTTGTTCCCAGTCGACTAAACCCGATAAAAGTTAGGATAATCCTCTTACTACGGGTCCAAAGACCAGTGAAGTCTTTAATGTCGTCTGAGATGTTAACTGGGTCATAATTAATTTTCCCCAAGTCAAGGATTGGGATCTACTTCAAGCCCCAAGATACACACGTACGGTGTCGAATGGGAAATACAATAAGACCCAAACGATCCACGCTTGTCTAAGATCCACAATAATTCCCAAGCTATGAACGTGTAGATATCGAATGGAATGAATTTCAAGCCCCAAAGCATACATATGTTTAGGATCCAAAACAAGTCACAAGCTATAGACATGTAGATATTGACCGAGACATCCATAATAATTATATAGTAATGTCGACTGGAACACCTATAACAAGTCTCAAGCTACATATTGTAATGTCAACTGAGATATCCTTAACTAGTGCCAAAAGACATTCTAATTTCGAGTGAAACATTCCTAACAAGTCCCATGCCAAACTAATGTCGACTAAGACATTCCTAAAAAAATCAAACCATACCTTTTAATTTCGACTGGGATGTACATACCAAGTCCTCATATAATGTCGAGTGGAATATCTTCACAGAAAATACACAGGTAGTGTCAAGTAAGATATTCTAGCCAAGTATTCTTTTATGCACGTCGATTGGGACGTCATCATCTTGATGAGTCTTCGTTTGTCAATTGTCGATTGGGATGTCCTCTTGCCAAGTCTTCATACATGTGGTGTCAAGTGGAAAGACCTCACATCAAGTCTCTATATGTGCATTATTGACTGGAATATCTTTTTTACACCAGGTTTTCATACTATCTCGATTGGAATATTCGTACAAAAATTCTCATACGAGTGTCGACTGGAATATACCTACAAAGATTCTTATACATATATTTCGACTGAAATAATCCTATAGACTTTATATATGGATGTTGACTGGAATAACCTTGCAAAGATCCATATATAGATGTCGAATGGAATGCACCTACAAAGATTCTTACACATGCATGTCGACTGAAATGTTCCTATAAACAATTCATATATCTATGTCGACTGGAATATACCTGAAAATATTTCATATATGTATTTCGACTAGAGTGTTCCTACAAAGATTTTATATATGGGACTGGAATGTACCTACAAACATTTCATATATGTATGTCGACTGGATTGTACCTGCAAACACTTCATATATGGAAGTCGACAGGAATATTCCTGCAAAGATTTCATTTATGGATGTCAAGTGGAATAATCCTGCAAAGATTCTCATATATACATGTCGAATGGAATGTACCTGAAAACATTTCATATATGTATGTCGACTGGAATGTACCTGTAAACACTTCATACATAGAAGTGGACTGAAATATTCCTATAAAGATTTCATATATGGATGTCGAGTGGAATGTACCTTCAAACACTTTGTATATACAAGCCGACTGAAATGACATCTTACTTGCTGTGTCAAGTGAGACATCCATGACAAGGCTTTACTCTTGTATGTAAGTGATTTCATTATAGGGATGAGCTTCCTCCAGAATATGTTAATTGACAGATGTCATCTTATTGTCTCTTTCAATTGACTTCGTTATATTACTAATCATGAGGCGTTTGGTGAACTTGAAGCTACGGAGTGGAACTTCTGTTGCTGAACACACCAACGAATTCCAAAGCCCGGTGAACCAGTTGTCTGCAGTAGACATGCAACTGGTAGACGAAGTTCAAGCCCTCTTGCTACTCAATTCTCTTTCTGATAGTTGGGAGACTCTAGTGGTTACTCTCAGCAACTCAGCTCTAAGGGGCAAACTTACCATGCCTATGGTAAATGATGCCTTGTCAAATGAAGAAGCCAGAAGAAAAGACGTGGGCTCAGATCAAACAGAAGCCTTTGTCTCGAAGTAAGGAGGAAGACAACAGGAGAAACATCAAGGTGGGAGGAGAGGCAGAAGCAAAATCAGGGCAGATCTAGGGACGGGAAAAAGACATACAAGTGCTTCTACTGTGGTATAGAAGGCCACTTGAAGAAAAATTGGCGGAAACTACAACGGGAGCATAGATAAGGCAATAACCAGCCGAATAAGAATGACGCGGAGACACTAGTAGTTACTACTGTAGATGTAGCTATATGCTCTGACTAGGAAGAAGCATGTCTTCACACCGCAACTCAGGATCTCGAATAGGTGGTAGATACTGCAGCATCTTACCACGTCACTCTTCATAGGGATTTCTTCACAACATACAAAGCATGAGACTTTGGAGCAGTGAAGATTGGGTAATACCAGTTCTTCTCAGATAGTGGGAATTGATGAAATACAGTTGCGGACAAATGCTCACATGAGTGAAAGGGGGTTGTGTCTACCTTGACAAAGAAGGATCTAATCACTGTCTCCAAAAATGCTGCTTTAGATAACCACTGTCTATTCGGTAAGCAACATGGAGTCTCTTTCAATTTCTCTTCTACAAAGAAATCAGAGTTACTCAGTCTGGTGTACTCTGATGTATGTGGTCCCTTGGAGGTAAACTCACTAGGCGATAATAAATATTTTCTGACTTTTATTGACGATCCTTCTCGGAAAGTATGAGTGTATTTCCTGAAATCAAAGGATCAGGTCATGGACTATTTCAACTCTTCCATGCCATGGTCGAGCGTGAAACATGGAAGAAACTGGAGTGCCTTAGTATAGAGAATGGATGCGAATACACTTCCAGGGAGTTTGATACCTACTGCGCAAGCCATGGCATTCGACACCAGAGGACTGTTCCACGCACCCTACAACACAATGGTGTCGTTGAAAGGATGAACCGCACCATTATGGAGAAAGTCAGAAGCATGGTCAGCATGGCTAAGCTGCCAAAGCCATTCTAGGGAGAAGATGTTCGTGCCGCTTGCTACCTGATCAACAGATCACCATCTGTACCGTTGAATTTCGAGATTCCGGAGAAAGTGTGGTCTGGTAAGAATCCCTCATATTCTCACCTCAAAATATTCGGATGTTTAATATTTGCACATGTATCTAAGGAGCTCAGGCAGAAGCTCGATGCCCCATGCATTTTCATAGGCTATAGAGACGAGGAACTTGGATACAGGCTATGGGACCCGAAGAAAATGAAGGTCATCAGAAGCAGGGATGTAGTGTTTCTTGAAGACCAGACAATAGAAGACATTGAAAAGCCCAAGATACCTTCTAAAACCAGTTCCAACAATACTAATGTAAATCCAAACACAACCCCAGCACCAACACCAGTGGCCACAGATAATGATGGGATGTAAGATATGCCAGAAGCAGGACCAGAAGAGGAAGAAGGTTTTGGGCGGGGAGCTACAACCTGCTCTATCAAAGGCTTCGGGATCATCCACAGATCCGGATGACAACAGACAGCCAAAACCTCCAGTACGAAGATCTAAGCGAGGCCGGATTCCATCAGCCAGATACTCATGATCATAATATATTCTGCTTACTAACGAGTGGGAGCCAGAAACCTTCAATGAAGCGATATCTCATAAAGACAAAGACAAATGGCTGCACGTAATGCATGATAAGATGAAATCTCTGCAGAAAAACAATATTTATGAGATAGTCCAGCTCCCACATGGAATAAAGGCACTGAAGAACAAATTGGTGTTCAAGCTAAAGAAAGATGGCAGCGGAAAAGTGATGAAACACAAAGCTCGGCTAGTTGTCAAAGAATTCCTATAGAAAAAGGGAATTGAATTTGATGAGATTTTTTCACCAGTGGTAAAAATGACTTCAATCCGAGTCATCCTAGGATTAGTAGCCAGATTGAACTTGGACAGATAGATGTCAAAACATCATTTCTTCATGGTGATCTGAATGAAGAAATCTACATGGAGCAGCCAGAATGATTCAAGGTTTCAGGAAAAGAAAACCTTGTTTGCAAGTTGAAAAAGAGCTTGAACGGGCTCAAACAAGCACTAAGACAGTGGTACAAGAAGTTCGACTCATTTATGGTGGGTCAAGGCTACAAAAGAACTGTAGCAGGTCAGTGTGTATACATTTAGAGGTTTCTAGATGGAAATTTGTTGCTTTTCTACTGTATGTAGATGACATGTTGATTGTTGGATAAGAAACAGCGAAGATTAGCCAGCTGAAGAAGTAACTCTCCAAGGCTTTCGACATGAAAGACTTAGGACCAACTCAACAGATTTTGGGAATGGAAATTATTCGTGACAGACATAACAAGAAGTTATGGCTTTCACAGGAAAGGTATATTGAACGGGTAATCATAGGCTTGATATACAGAAAGCAAACATTAGCGTTATGCTAGCGCGTCATTTCAAATTGAGCAAGAGTTCACGCCCCTCATCCAAGAAAGAGATTGAGGAAATGTCAGCAATACCATATTCTTCAGCTGTTGGGAGCCTAATGTATGCAATGGTATGTAACAGGCCAGACATTGCACACGCAGTGGGTGTAGTGAGCTGTTTTCTCTCTAACCCTAGAAAGCAACACTGGGAGACAGTCAAATGGATTCTCAGGTCCTCAAAGGTATAACAAAGTTTCGTCCGTGTTACAGGGAAGCTGATCCGATCTTGGAAGGCTATACAAATTCAGATATGGCAGAAGACCTTGATGGTAGGAAATCTACATCAGGATTTATCTACACTTTTACAGGAGGAGCTGTGTCATGACAGCCAAGATTGCAGAGGTGTATTGCATTATCCACAACAAAAACTGAGTACATTGCTATAGCTGAGGCAGGAAAGGAAATGTTGTGGCTAAAGCGTTTTCTCCAAAAGTTAGGGATCAATCAGACAGATTACAAGATACATTGTGACAGTCAGGGTGCTCTGGACTTGAGCAAGAACTCAATGTATCACTCCCGGACGAAACATATTGATATTCGCTATCACTGGATATGCGAGGTGATGGATCAACAACTGCTGAGACTAGTGAAGATCTATACAGATGAGAATCCAACCGATATGTTAACGAAAGTGGTTACTCGGGACAAACTAGAGTTGTGCGGAGACATAACCGGGATAGCTGTCAGATGACGATGGTTTCAGATGCAGCTGGAGGGAGAGAATTGTAATGAATTCCAGTTGTAGAAGCAACAAGAATACTTTCGGTGGCTTGATTGGCTTGGTTGTCATTGCAATTAAAGTTAACAAATCATTAGTAATTGGTGCCAACAAATCAGGGAGTGATTGGTGGAAATGTGAGCAACCTTGCCCTATAAATTGAAGTTCAAACCAGTGTTGTAAGGCATCCCAAAGAGTGTAATTGTATAGGGAGAGTGTGAGGTTTTTGTTTAAGTTTCATTTTTGTAAACTTGTAATATATTCTTGAAAGTAATAGATAGCAATTCGGTTTTTTCTCAAAACACTCTAAGAGTGATCGGTGAATCACAACAAAAGATGATTTTATTATTATATTATTATTATTTTATTTTTGAAGTGATTTTAATTTTGTTGGGTGGAATTTCAGTTAAATGAAGTTTAATTTAGTTGAGCTATAGTTGAACAACATAAGTGGAATAGTTGCACTCTTCCAACTGAATTTGCAATATGTCTCAATCCCAATCCTTGTTTTTCTGATTCTCTTCTTGGGGTACATTCTGCCCACTTAAGTTCCATTTGTTCCCCATGCTTGAAAGACTTCAAGGAGACTATAGGATTAATTGAAGTTTGTTTTTATTCAATGGGGGTCATTTCAGGTTATTTTACATTTTCAATTTTCTTTTGATGTGGCAAGTTGCGGTATCCACCTTATTTTGTAATTTGAAGAATATAAGCTCTTCTCAGTGGCGGAGGGAAAGAGGGGCCAGTGGGGGCCACCAAATTTTTTTAAGCCCATTAAGAATTTTAAATTGAAAAAAAAATCAACCATATCCACCAAATTTTTTTAAGCCCATCAAGAATTCTAAATTAAAAAAAATTAAAAAAACAACAACCATATAAATTTCACTGTTAACCTAACCTCAGTGACATGTGCATCTTTCTCTTCTCTCTCCCTTCATCACTAATCTTCTTGAGCTTCTTTTTCTGATCAGCTTTTCAGGTAAATGGTAACTATCATTTTGAATTTTGATTCTTGCTTTCTTTTATTTAAAATTTTTATGCTTAGAAGAATGGTGCCAAATTAAACACATACGATGATGCCAACCCATATTGCCATTTGATTCCACTTATATTGCTTTTAATTTTATCACAAAACAAAGTAAAAAAATGAAGTGCATGTTCGACTGTTCTGTTGATTCTTTGATTTCATTCACATTATTGGATTTCCCATAAGCTCACCTCTTCCTCTTATTCATGCTTGCTTCATTGCTTGCCAACAGTTTGAAATTTTTTATATTATTTTTTATGTATATTATTATTAAATTTTATAATCAGTTTAATTCTGAGAAATATGAAATTTAAACTTGTAAAATTGGTGACTTTTGGAAGAAAATTTGAAAAATCTTGATGAGTATATTTAGGTGTTGAAATTCTTGTTTGAAAGGCCTGCTACTTTTCAAATTCTTATTGAAATTCATTTTTTCGCTAATAGACTACAAATTTAATTTTGAAACAGTTATGGAGAAATATTTTAAGAAAGTCCCAAAACTTTCATCATCAACCGATAATCGTTTAAAGGAAGAACTTTCAAATTCTTCAAAGAAATTACAAAGAAGTTATGATTGTTCAAAAGAAAAACTGTCTTCTTTGGAGAGAATAATTGATGTTTCCAAAGAAAACAATGTAGAAACTATTTTGTCAAATCATCCTATGGATTCCGGTCTTCGACCTCGAATTTTAGATTACCATCAAAATATTGAAGATCAAGTTCGAAGAGCATATCTATGCAAGGGTCATTGTCAACCAAGAAATTATAATTTTCCTACTATAAAATTTGGAAAGTATGAGAGAAAATTTGTGAGGTCTTGGTATATGATCATAGTAATTGGTTGGAATATAGCATTAGCAAAGAGGCATTATATTGTCTTTATTGCTATCTTTTCAAACCGAAAAATGGTGACCAGGAGGAGGTGAAACTTTTGTTGGTGATGGCTTTAGAAATTGGAAGAAGAAAGAAAGATTAATTATGCATGTTGGAGGTCCTAAAAGTAATCATAACTATGCAATGCTTAAATGTGATGCATTGTTGAGACAAAACCAACACATCCAAACTTTCTTTGATAAGCATTCGGATCAAGATCGATGTGCATATCGTATAAGGTTGAATGCAACAGTTGAGTGTGTCCGTTTCCTTTTGCAACAAGGACTTGCTTTTCGTAGGCATGATGAATCAAATAATTCAACTAATCGAGGTAATTTTCTTAAGCTTTTGAAGTTCCTAGCTAGACACAATGATGATGTTAGAGCCGTAACTTTCCATAATGCTCCACAAAATGACTTGTTGACATCACCGAATATACAAAAAGAAATTGTGCATGTCGCTTCAATTGAAACAACAAATATCATTCTTCAAGATATGGGTGAATCATTCTTTTCAGTTTTAATTGATGAATCTCATGATGTATCAACAAAGGAGCAATTGGCTATTGTTTTACTGTATGTGAACTAAAGTGGTTGAATGTTTCATTGGTATTGAGCATGTTACCAGTACCACTGCTTTGTCTCTGAAGAAAGCAATTGACAACTTATTTTCTAAACATGGATTGAATATTTCTAGATTACGTGGGCAAGGATATGATAGGGCTAGTAATATGCAAGGTGAATTGAATGGTCTCAAGACACTTATTTTAAAAGAGAATGGATGTGCTTATTATGTTCTTTGCTTTGCTCACCAACTCCAATTAGCTCTTATGGTCGTGGTAAAAAATAATATTGAAGTTCAATCTTTCTTCAATATAATTGCTGATGTGGTGAATGTTGTTGGAGGCTCATGCAAGCATCGCGATGTTCTTAGAGAGAAACAAGCTATAGCAATTGTAAATGCAATTTCTAATGACGAAATTTCAAGTGGGCAGGGGCAAATTCAAGAGACTAACTTGAAGCGGTTTGGTGATACACGTTGGGGTTCACACTATGACACTTTACTTGGTATCATTACCATGTTTCAATCCATAATTGATGTCCTTGAGATGATTGTTGAAGATGGAGCAACTCGTGAACAAAGATGTGAGGCAAGTAATCTTTTAGATTCAATGCAATCATTTGAATATATATATTTAGCTTATATTTGATGAAAAGTATATTATCATTGACAAATGAATTGTCATTAGCATTGCAAAGAAAAGATCAAGATATTGTGAATGCCATGAAACTAGTTAGATTGTGTAAAGATAACTTGCAAATGATGAGGGAGAGTTGATGAGATTATTTATTTAGTCAAGTTGTCTCTTTTTGTGATGCATATAACATTGATGTGCCTAATATGGATGATATATTTATTACTCGAGGTCGTTCAAGCATAAAGCTAAAAAAACTACCAACTTGCATCATTATCGAGTTGAATTATTTTATGTGGTTTAGATTGCCAACTTCAAGAGCTCAACAACCGTTTCAATGAGACAAACACCGAGTTGCTTCTTTGTTTAGCTTCCCTTAGTCCATGTGATTCATTCTCCTCATTCAATAAACAAAATCTAGTTCGTCTTGCTCAATTTTATCCCACAGATTTCTCTTCTATAGAGCTCCTCGTACTAGATGGTCAACTTGATACTTACATTATGGATATGCGTTCTAGTATTGAGTTTTCGAAATTGAATGGGATTGGTGATCTTGCAGCAATATTGGTTCAAACTAAAAATGATAAGGTATATCTATTAATTTACTTACTTTTAACATTAGCTTTGACTTTACTTGTTGCCACTGCCACTATAGAGAGAGTATTTTCAGCTATGAATATTGTGAAGACTAGACTATGCAACATGATGAGAGATCAATGGATGAATGATAATTTAGTTATATATATAGAAAAAGATGTATTTAGAAGCATTGATAATGAAATTATCATTCAATATTTTCAAAATATGAAACCACGTCGTGGACAATTGTAATATGTAAAATATTCACATATCAATATAGATATAAATATTTTGTATGTTTTTTTTTTTATTTATATTTATTTTTCATAACTTTGCCCCCACTTACTTGAGTTTCTGGATACGCCACTGGCCCTTCTTATTATTAATGCATTTGGTTAGAGTGAATGAAAAAGATTGTGATAGTGTATTTTTGTATTTCTAGGTGTTCTCGTTGACTTGATAAACTGAGATAGTTACGTCGATATTAAATTTTTTGAAACTTGAGCCCTCTTGGAAATCTTGTTGGCATCTGAATCTAATTTAAGATCAATTTCAATGTTCATTTTCACTCATTGAGGTCCTCTGCTAAGTGCTATTTGACATTCTTTATGTGCTATCACCTGTGCCTTATGCCCTGCCTTATGCCTCAGAAAACGTTGTGGCTTGGAGTATTCTACATGTGTTTACCCTCTGGTTATGCAATAGGCTACATTGATGGCACCTTTGTAAGTTTTTCTTCTTTTCTTTGTTCAACTATGATTATAATGTTTTTTTTGTCAGGCAATTAAAATAAGTTTAGCTTTTTAATAACTTAGGGGTGATTTTAACCTTTTAGAATGGTTCATATTATCTGCCAATCATCATTAGTTCTTTTCACCCTTTCAGAATTCTTTTCCTTCAATTTTTGTTAAGGACTAATAATACAATCATCTTCCTCTTTTCACTTGATAGGTTGGTCAGTATAATTGGCGCTATGCAATACTGATGCTTCCATTCGCTGTCCTAGGTTTGGCTAGAACATGTGATATTTTACAGAGCAATGCAGATTTGATCTTTGGAGGAATTACAGTCGTGTGCGGCATATTGGGTACACTAGCAGGAGGTTTTGCCCTGGATTTCGTAAATTCGACAGTCTCTAATGCTTTTAAGGTATATGCTCAAGTTTTTAAAAGGTTTTCCTTCTTGATATAGTTTTTTTTTTAATTGCTTCCTGCATAATATTATTCCCGGTTTGAGCTGCTGTGCATACTGGAAATACAAAATCCAACTCTTTCTTACTCTTTAACTTCATTAACCTGTTTGTCAGTTGCTTCAGGCATTGTATATTTCCTTGTTTGGGCTGCTATGCATACTGGAATAACCATATCCAATTGTTGGTACATTTTGTAGCTTCTTCGCAGACCAAAAGCTTATGCACTCAATGCCTGCCGGGATTACTCTTCTATACTCTCTGATGGTGTAGAAATTCTCCCTTCTATATCTGGCGTGCAAAGTGCTTTCTTAAGTTCTGTAACAAAGAAGCATTTGGATGAAACAAAGGAAAACGCTGATGCCTAACCAGCTGCCTTCTTCAAGAGACAAGGTCTTCGATTGCCACAAAGCAGAAATCAGAAGAGAGAATTGACTGTGCATAAAGTTTCTATACCATAACCTCAATCGGCAACCAAGCGACAATCAGAGCAGGGGAAGGAACTTCATGGACCTAACAAGGCAAATGCGATGCCTAACAAACTCCAAGCTTCTTCACAGCACAAGGTGCTTAATGAGACCAAAGTTTTCTTGTCGAAACCAGAGTCTCCAGCAAAGACTCTTTCAAAATGTCAGGTGATGTTGAGTGAAGTCCAGCAAGCACAACAGCAGCTGGAAACCAAGATCCACCGAAAGCAGCAAATAATAGAAGCCAGCTGCAAGTTGAAAAGTGCCAGCCACAAATAAAGTGAAGACAGCCTGAGCAAGCTGTAAACGTGTCCAAACCGCGTGGCACTGTTCACGCGGTTTGGGCACTATAAATTGAGCCCTAAATCCATTGTTTCAGTATCCCAAACGTGTGAGGAAAGATAGAGAGTAAAGTGTTTGAGAGTTTTTTTGTAAAGCTTGGATTATAAGCTTTGTAATTCTTTTGTGGGTATATATAAAAGAAGAGTTTTCTCTCAATTCACCTCTATTATTGTGTGTTTATTCACAACAAGTGGTATCAGAGCTACGGTTCCACGGAGGGATCCCGAAATTCGGAAACGAAGCTTCGGTTCGGAAAGTCGATTCCGACGAAAGTTGTCGAAAATCGATTTTGAGCATACCATCAGACGTTTCACGGTGAGACGAGCACGGTGGTATTTTCCGGCGATCGAACGGAGGTCTCAGCTGCCCTCACGCGCCGCACGCGCCATCCAGAGAGCTCGCCACGCGCTCCACGGGCAGACACGCGCTCCACGCGCTGCTCAAGGAAGAAGACGACCACGTCAGCCGCCACGTGTCGTCCAGTCAGCGTCCAGTCAGCGACACGTCACCAGACCCTGCACAGTCAGCAGCCCAGTCAGCAGTCCACGTCAGCAGCCCAGTCAGCGTCCACGTGGCATCCAGTCAACAGCCACGTCAGCACAGTTGCCACGTCATCGGTGCCTGGTAAATTTCAGATAAGTCCCTGAACTTTCTGGAAATTACAATTTAGCCCCTTATACTTTCAGAAATTTTCAATTTAGTCCCTGAACTATTTTGAAATTGCAATATAGTCCCTGAATTTTTCCGTAATTGCACTTTGGCCCCTGAACTTTCGGAAATTGCACTTTGACCCCTGTAATTTCTGGAATTTGCAATTTGGTCCCTGTGTCGGATTTTGACAAACGAAGTGTCATTTCCACCATTTTCGGCCATTCCGGACGCAACGGTGAGGTCCGTTTTTTGAAATTCTGCTTAGAATTTTTATGATGGAGGGGAGCAACGGAAAAATGATTTTGGTAACCAGTACAAACTATTTCACATGGAGAGGAAGAATGAAAGACCTTCTGTATGTGAAGGACTATGATGGATCGGTGTTTCTGGAGCAGAAACCAGAAGGA
Source organism: Zanthoxylum bungeanum (assembly GCA_019454045.1). NCBI lineage: Eukaryota > Viridiplantae > Streptophyta > Magnoliopsida > Sapindales > Rutaceae > Zanthoxylum > Zanthoxylum bungeanum. The sequence continues at coordinate 16,151 of SKCR01047312.1, forward strand.
ATGACCGATGGAAAGTGGGCTAATCTTCACCAGAAAACATGCAGTACTATTCGTTAGTGGATCGACGACAGTATCATAAACCATGTCAGTGAAGAGATAAATGCACGTGTCTTATAGAGAAAGCTGGAGGAGCTTTTTCGAGCAAAGACTGGAAACAACAAGCTGTACTACATCAAAAAGATGATGAGGTTGAAATACCAGGAAGGTACAGCTGTGGCGGATCATATCAACGATTTCCTCGGAACCATGAAGGAATTGTCTGGATTGGGCATAGACTTCGGAGATGAGGTAAATGGTTTAATACTCCTTAATACGTTACCAGAATCTTGGGAAACGTTCAGATCTACGGTGATCAATTCAGCCGCAGATGGGAAAGTCACTATGGAGATGGCAAAGACCAGGATCTTCGAGGAAGAAAAGAGGACGAGAATGCAGGAGTCAGCATCAGCCTCAACCTCAGAAGCTCTAGTGACAGAAAAGAACACCAGAAGGGGGAGGAGTAAAAGCCGAGGCCCAGGGAGATCAGACAAGAACCGAGGGAAATCAAGAACGAGGGACATTGAGTGCTATCACTGTAAAAAGAAAGGCCATATGAAGCGGGACTGTTACAAGTTGAAGAACGAGCAGTCCAGAAGAGATGGTGACTCTAATCAAGAAAGAGTTGCTACTACCACCGAGAAAACATCCAAAGACTTCTGCATAATGTATGAAGAAGCTGTTGTGAATCTTGCCAGCCACGAGACCAGTTGGGTGATAGATAGTGGCGCATCCATACACGCCACATCTCGCAGAGACTTCTTTTCATCTTACACACCAGGGGACTACGGTGCTGTAAGGATGGGGAATGACGGACAGTCCAAAGCCGTCGGTATTGGAGACATCTGCCTTGAAACAGACAACGGGACAAGGCTAGTGTTGAAGGGAGTCAAGCACATCCCAGACATTCGGTTAAACCTGATCTCAACAGGCAAGCTGGATGATGAAGGTTTCTGCAGCACCTTTAGTGACGGATGCTGGAAGCTCACTAAAGGATCAATGGTCGTGGCACGAGGTAAGAAAGATTCAACTCTGTATTTGATGCATGCTAAGCTTTCAAATAGTAGCATAAATACAGTCAACAGCAATGAGGCAGAGAGTTATGGCACAAAAAGCTCGGTCACATGAGCCAAACAGGGATGGAGATACTACGCAGGCGGAATGTTCTTTCGGAATTGAAGAACTCACACTTACGGAAGTGTGAACACTGCATGGCTGGAAAGCAGAACAGAGTATCCTTCCAGAGCTCCCCGCCTCAACGGAAACCGGAGGTACTAGATCTCATACACTCAGATGTATGTGGTCCGATGCAGACACGAACACTTGGTGGGTCACTGTATTTTGTGACATTCATTGATGATCATTCAAGGAGGATATGGGCATACACCTTGAAGAGAAAAGATCAAGTGCTGGGAGTGTTCAAGGAGTTTCATGCTTTGGTGGAGAGAGAAACCGGCAAGAAACTAAAGTGCATCAGAACAGACAATGGTGGAGAATACAGAGGTCCGTTTGATCAGTACTGCAAGACGCAAGGAATCCGACATCAAACGACACCTCCGAAGACACCTCAGCTGAATGGCCTAGCTGAGAGGATGAACAGAACCTTGTGCGAGAGGATCAGAAGCTTGCTGTCACAAGCCAAGTTGCCGAAGACATTCTGGGGGGAGGCACTCATCACAGCAGTACATGTTTTGAACATGTCCCCAGCGGTCGCACTGAAAGGTAATGTTCCTAACCAAGCTTGGACAGGTAAAGAAGTGTCGTACGAGCACTTACATGTCTTTGGGTGCAAAGCATTTGTACACATCCCAAAGGACGAGAGATCCAAGCTTGATGCAAAGACGCGACAATGTGTCTTTATTGGCTATGGTCAGGATGATTTCGGCTACAAACTCTATGATCCTGTGGAGAAGAAGATTGTCAGAAGCCGAGATGTTGTCTTTGTTGAAGACCAGACCATAGAAGATATCCGGAAAGAGATGAAGACAATGCCCCAGCAATACAGAAATGTGAATCCAGAACCTCAGACACCGGTGCCAGTTCGAGTTGAAGGTGAGGTTCCCAGACATGAGGGTACAGGTGATGAAGCTCCCAGAGATGATGATCATGATCAACCACCAGTACCAGAAGTTCCACCAACTGTTCCACAGAGAAGGTCTGACAGAGACAGGCGACCTTCAACCAAATACTCTGCATATGAGTATGTGCTGCTTACTGACGGGGGAGAACCCGAGAGCTACCAGGAGGCTGTGGAAACAGAGGACAGAGAAAAGTGGGAGGAAGCCATGCAAGATGAGATGAAATCTTTGCATGACAATCACACTTTTGAGTTGGTGAAATTGCCAAGAGGCAAACGGGCTTTGAAGAATAAATGGGTGTACAGGGTGAAGCAACAGGAGCATACTTCACAACCCCGGTACAAAGCCAGATTAGTTGTCAAGGGATTCAATCAGAGGAAAGGCATTGACTTCGATGAAATCTTCTCTCCAGTGGTGAAGATGTCATCCATCAGAGTGGTACTCAGCTTAGCAGCAAGCCTCGACCTGGAAGTTGAGCAGATGGATGTCAAGACCGCATTTCTTCACGGAGATCTGGAAGAAGAAATCTACATGGAGCAACCAGAAGGCTCAGAGTCAGCGGGAAAGAGGACTTTGTGTGCAGACTCAGGAAAAGCCTATACGGTTTGAAACAGGCACCGAGACAGTGGTACGTGAAGTTTGAGTCAGTTATGGGGGAGCAGGGATACAAGAAGACCACTTCAGACCATTGTGTTTTCGTTCAGAAATTTTCTAACGAGGATTTTATCATCTTACTGTTATATGTAGATGATATGTTGATAGTTGGCAGGAATCAATCAAGGATTGATAATTTGAAGCAGCAACTGAGTAAGTCTTTTGAGATGAAAGACTTGGGGCCAGCTAAGCAGATTCTTGGCATCAGGATCGGTCGTGATCGGAAAGCCAGGAAGTTATACTTGTCACAGGAGGAGTACATCGAGAAGGTACTTCAGAGATTCCAGATGGACAAGGCTAAAGCGGTTAGCACTCCTCTTGCTACCCACTTTAGATTAAGTACGAGACAGAGTCCCTCTACTGAGTCGGATAAGGAGGAAATGAAACAGGTTCCATACACCTCAGCAGTGGGAAGTCTAATGTATGCCATGGTGTGCACGAGGCCAGACTTAGCACACGCAGTTGGATTGGTCAGCCGGTTTATGTCAAACCCAGGACGGGAACACTGGAATGCGATCAAATGGATCATGTGGTATCTACGAGGCACTTCCAAGATGAGGTTATGTTTTGGAAGCAGCGACAAACCAGTGTTGATGGGCTACACCGATTCAGATATGGCAGGAGATATGGATACCCGAAAGTCTACTTCGGGGTATCTGATTACTCTCTCAGGAGGAGCTGTGGCTTGGCAGTCAAGGTTGCAGAGATGCGTTGCGCTTTCTACAACAGAGGCAGAATTCATTGCAGTTACAGAAGCTTGCAAGGAATTGATGTGGATGAAGACATTCGTCCAGGAATTAGGTTTCAAGCAGGAGAAGTACATTTTGTACTGTGATAGTCAGAGTGCTATCTATCTCGGTAAAAATTCCACCTTCCATTCGAGGTCAAAACATATCGATGTGAGGTATCACTGGATACGGGACGTCCTGAGCTCAAGGCTATTAGAACTCAGGAAAATTCACACCGACGACAACGGTGCCGATATGTTCACGAAGGTTTTACCGAAGGAGAAGCTTGAAATCTGTCGTGCCATAGCCGGGATGACAAAACTCTCCACATAGTCAGAGTGGGGAGATTCAGAGAACTACGATTGGCTTGATCCCATCTCAGGGTACGTAGGCAGTCACAGAGATGCAGCCAGGGGTGGATCCTTTTGAGGATCCGGTTTGGATGATTGATGGTCGGCTCAGATTTTGGGAAATCTTCACCGAGGGGGAGATTTGTTGAGTGAAGTCCAGCAAGCACAACAGCAGCTGGAAACCAAGATCCACCGAAAGCAGCAAATAATAGAAGCCAGCTGCAAGTTGAAAAGTGCCAGCCACAAATAAAGTGAAGACAGCCTGAGCAAGCTGTAAACGTGTCCAAACCGCGTGGCACTGTTCACGCGGTTTGGGCACTATAAATTGAGCCCTAAATCCATTGTTTCAATATCCCAAACGTGTGAGGAAAGATAGAGAGTAAAGTGTTTGAGAGTTTTTTTGTAAAGCTTGGATTATAAGCTTTGTAATTCTTTTGTGGGTATATATAAAAGAAGAGTTTTCTCTCAATTCACCTCTATTATTGTGTGTTTATTCACAACAGGTGAATGCTCTCTCATTCAATCATACACATACTACATTTATGCTTCCATTTCCTTTCTATTTCATTTTTTTTTCAATTACAAGGTTTTTATTTTTTCTATCCTACAGATTAAGCGCCCAGCTCGTGAGCCTTGTTATGACGATGAAGTTGACATGTCATACATTTCCTCTTTGTGTCAGAGTTTATTCAGGTATGATTTCATTCCCCTTTGGTTTTGAATTCATTTTTCTACTTTCTGTAAACAAGTTAGATTTGTCGTATATGGCATTTATTTCCATTCAAATCAATAGCTATCATGATAACATATTTAGTTCTCCAATTTAAAAATATACTTCATTATCATCCTATTGGTTTTCATTAATATAATATAACTGAATTATACTTTTCTCCAGTCGTAACCACGAGAAGCAAGTGCCTGATGTTGGAATAATAAGCACAAATTAGAATAATATTACCGTTCACCAAGGATGTAAAAAGTGTAACTAGGTTGAGTCGCGGACTAGGTCGCTTTCTTTAAGACGTTTCGCGGCTCTGCTCGGAATTTGTCATTAATCGGCCTCGACGTCCCCAGGATAAAATAAGCCCAGATAAACACTGTCTCAATCGATTTGCACAAAACCGATTGATATACTCACATCCAACATAAAATTATTGCTCGGAATCTCAGCCTTTCGGCTCTATCAAACTCATTTTTTTCCTTCAAGTTGCTCACGCTAAGAAAAAAAAATTGCTCTCTGTTCTTTTTTTTCCAGTCGGTGTTTGTGTTTTGTGTATAGTATAAGAAAAAAAAAAAACAGATAAGCGCTCTCAAAGCAGTACAAAATTATTAAAGACAAAAAGAACGGAGCCTAAAACAGCTTATGAGATTTTTATCTGATGCTTCGCAGAGATGCTCAATAGAACAACAGGTGAAAGCTGATTTTTTCAAAGTCTCTGTAACACAGCTACAATTTAAGAGAGCAACTGTTTCAATATATATATATATATATATATATATTCTAAGTTGTAGGTTATAAAGGTTTTAAATCCCACAAATTGTAGCTTAGCAAAATAAATAGAAGTTATTGGGTAAATTTAATATTTCAGTTACAGGAGTTATTATAATCATAATAACTTGATTTTAATTTCTTTAAAAAATAATTTCTTATAAGTTATAACTCATAATACTTAAAACTTCTTGTAACTCCTCAAAACTTTAAAATCAATTTATTTTATTTAAATTCATCAAAACTAACAATCCCCCACTTGAATCTTAATAAAATATTTTCATCAAGCAATATAATATAACATCATAAGGCCGTGCATAAATAAAAGTGTCTTTCGACTTGAACTTTTACATAGTGTTGACGATTCAGATTATACTAGAGTAACTCGTAGTTTTGAACTCTATCTCTGACAACGTCACACACACAAACCTTTCAGGGTGTAGTCAAAAGCCCGAGCATTATGGTTGTGCTCGTATATCCCAGTATAGTGAATGCTCTAGAAATTTTTGCCTAAATTTTCATAAGAAGCGGCCACACTTCTACATTCACATAGGTGTGTCTATCAAGATTACTCATGTAGCTAGGTACTCCACTCTATATAGAGTATAGAACACATTAAGAGTTAAATAACTCATCCTTCTGTCGCTTCAGGATATCATGCTCTCAGAATGAAACTCACAAAAAAAATAAAAAAATAATAGCATGATTCATCATCACTTCATGACTTGTTATTACCCATTGAACCTATTTCTTGGAATCTACAGTCATTAGGTCGGGTTACCATCATAAGTGATTGTCTAATGGCAATAGTCTCATTCTTTTCTAGGTATTGTATATCTTCTCTCTTGCTAGTCCTTTTATCAGAAGATCAGCTAAATTATCATCAGTCCATACATGATCCATTCTTACAGCACCAGAATAGAGGTATTCTCTATCTGTACTGTGTATCTACAATCTCTTACTGTTATAATAATAGTTATGAATATTTGTCTTCATAGTCAAGCTGCTTCTTCACAAGCTGATGCTAGTGGTATCATCTCATACTCAAGGAAATATATCCCTTGGTAGCCTTGGAATCATCCGAAAAGATGTTCCAATTAACATCGCTATATCCTTCAAGGATAGCGGAAAAACTCTAAAAATATAACTCTAGGTTCATGGTCCTTTTTCAGGTACCTTATAACCTTCTCAATAGCATGTCAATACTCGTACCAATAAATCTACATAGTAATCCTATGACATATGCAATGCCAGGTCTAATGTAATCAAAACATAGCGTCAGTTACCAATGTTATTCGCATACTCGGATTATCTAACACTGTCACCAATGTTCTTGAACAACTTTAACTAGAGTCATAAGGAGTACATGTAAATTTATATTTAGATTCTCTTTTTCTGACCAAGTAATTTTTTATTCCAAGAATTACACTAGTTTTTTCTAAGTTTTTCATAACAAATTTAGAAGACAACATAGACTTCGATAGAATTTACAATATGCATATAGAAAAATAAGCATATCAATATATAAACATTTCACATGTTTTCAAACTTTGAAAAAATCTGTTAATCAATTTCAATCACTTTGAAACCATAAGTAAAACATTAGAGGTAAAACCCCCCACTATTTCCAATTTATCATTAAAGGTCGAGCCCCTACTATTCCTTAATATCAAAGAAATATTTTTCATTGAAACAATATGTTCATTTCAATCATAAAATTTATATGTTTCTATTAATGTTATACTCAAAGTCCTAGGTTCTCAAACCTTCCATGTTTCACATCATCAGTTCTAGCAGCTATAGTGATTTGAGAAAACATTAATCACATTTATCTTATTCACAGCTTGTACATAGACCTAGAACAAAGTATAATCATAATAGACATGACGGAAAACGGCAATGCCTACCCACCATCCCTCAAATCCACCAAACATGTTGATCTCAGAGATCGTAGTAACAAGTTGGTCTTCGGTAAGGTTCATTTTTGGAGCAGAACTTTTTAACCGGTAGTTCCGGGCAAGGTGCCATAGTTTGCTACAGTTGTAGCATTGGAACTAACTATCATCATTTCTTGAGGGAGGTTAGTGTCCATCCAGATTATTTCATTTTCGGTGATTATGATTCTTGTTATTCCTAAGGTCATAATCATTCATATTGAACAAAGACCATATATGCATGTATTTAGGACAGCCTTAACTTTCTATTATTCTTTTGCAGTAAATTCATCATGATAAATATCAAATAATGCATCAAACATACCGTTAAGTATTTGATTCCCACATATTTCATCATCGTTGTTTTATTAGTTTCAGCAATTGATTCATCTTCATTACCTTCTGCTTAGCAATTATAACAGCATTTGCATATGATTCACAGCTCTTGTATGTGAGGCCAGTGAGAATATACGCATATAAGCCTTCAGGAAAAACAATGTCAGGAATCATTGCTATACTTAGCAATGCCAACCTTCATGCTTCTCACTAACATCATGTTGAACAAGAAGAGTATCCGTTGAAACGTTGTCTCTCTCCAGTGTACATTTAATAAGCAATCGCAGTATAGGAAGAAAAACACACAATGAGAACAATCATACTTGTCAGCAAAAGAGTTAGAAAAATAATTAGCAAGTTTTACTCTTCGTCTTCTCTGCCTTAGGTGGCAATATCTTTGCTGCTTCAGCAGTTGGCTCAGCTATTATATATACAACAAAATGGGAACAACCTTCAAGTCTCAATTGAGATCAAGCACAAAAAGATCTAAGCTGATTAAATCATTGACACATGAAAGATCCAAACACCATTTTGAACTAACAAGTAACAACAAAGTTAAAAGTGTTCAATTATTTCTAGAACGAGAATCGATGAAAGCCATTTATGTTAGGAAAAATGAACTATATGATTGTATGAAAAACCAAGAAATTTTTATATTTAATTTTTTTTTACCACACGTGCTCTTGGTTTTCCAACATCATCTTGAGTTGATACTATTTTCTCATCATCCATAAAAATATGTAACTTTATTACTATAACAATCAACCATAGCTAGAAAATTAGATGACCAGATTCTCATCAAACTGAAATATATGTATCACCATTTATGATGATCCCCACTACTACCCTACGAGTCTCATATCCTAGTCCACTAGCAAATTTTGGCATAATCCTTGGGGTAAAATAAAGGCCACAAGATCAACATAGAAGTTCAAACATGGAACATGGTCAAGCCAATCCTAGTCAATGAAGTCATTGCATTTTCTACATAATTAAACCATATAAATAAGCCACATACAGGGACTGTTCGGCTTCCAAGAAATCATAAAAATCATGATTTCAATAACAACATATTTTAATCCAAAATCATTCAAATCGATAAACAATTCATTATAGGCAATATATTCCAAATTATTTCTCAAATAAAACTCACAGGATAAGTATAAAAATTTCAGAATATGACATCAGACTATCAACATCAATAATCTATATATCCACTCATATTCTAGCAAGCATTGAAAAAATTTCAATAAACAGTTAATAGTCATCAATTAAATTATAAATGTATTTAAACATTTTCCTACAACTTCTTGAAATTGTTGACAATTCTAAATAATCATCTCTATACATTAACAGCCATTTCACCATTGTCTATTCTAGAAGCTCAACAACTTCATCAATCTTAATGTCTCATCTCATATTTAGCATAAATGATTTTATCAAAATTATATACTCAAACATGCATATTCAAATACTGTAGAGACGTTGACAAAACAAAATAAGTCATGCAACATATACACCAAATATTTTCAAAAAAACATCAATTTTAAAACATCAGCATGACTATTATCACATGAAAGTTGTTACTTCATGAATGTGCTTATAAAACTACAGCAAAAGAGCTGACCATCTAAATTTAAGGAATATCATAAGCATACCAACAGAAAATTTATTAAAACATACAATCCCACATGGTTGAACATCTAAACCAATAATCATGTATATTTTTTCCTGTAATGCCAACCTTCATGCTTCTCACTAACATCATGTTGAACAAGAAGAGTATCCGTTGAAACGTTGTCTCTCTCCAGTGTACATTTAATAAGCAATCGCAGTATAGGAAGAAAAACACACAATGAGAACAATCATACTTGTCAGCAAAAGAGTTAGAAAAATAATTAGCAAGTTTTACTCTTCGTCTTCTCTGCCTTAGGTGGCAATATTTTGCTGCTTCAGCAGTTGGCTCAGCTATTATATATACAACAAAATGGGAACAACCTTCAAGTCTCAATTGAGATCAAGCACAAAAAGATCTAAGCTGATTAAATCATTGACACATGAAAGATCCAAACACCATTTTGAACTAACAAGTAACAACAAAGTTAAAAGTGTTCAATTATTTCTAGAACGAGAATCGATGAAAGCCATTTATGTTAGGAAAAATGAACTATATGATTGTATGAAAAACCAAGAAATTTTTATATTTAATTTTTTTTTACCACACGTGCTCTTGGTTTTCCAACATCATCTTGAGTTGATACTATTTTCTCATCATCCATAAAAATATGTAACTTTATTACTATAACAATCAACCATAGCTAGAAAATTAGATGACCAGATTCTCATCAAACTGAAATATATGTATCACCATTTATGATGATCCCCACTACTACCCTACGAGTCTCATATCCTAGTCCACTAGCAAATTTTGGCATAATCCTTGGGGTAAAATAAAGGCCACAAGATCAACATAGAAGTTCAAACATGGAACATGGTCAAGCCAATCCTAGTCAATGAAGTCATTGCATTTTCTACATAATTAAACCATATAAATAAGCCACATACAGGGACTGTTCGGCTTCCAAGAAATCATAAAAATCATGATTTCAATAACAACATATTTTAATCCAAAATCATTCAAATCGATAAACAATTCATTATAGGCAATATATTCCAAATTATTTCTCAAATAAAACTCACAGGATAAGTATAAAAATTTCAGAATATGACATCAGACTATCAACATCAATAATCTATATATCCACTCATATTCTAGCAAGCATTGAAAAAATTTCAATAAACAGTTAATAGTCATCAATTAAATTATAAATGTATTTAAACATTTTCCTACACTTCTTGAAATTGTTGACAATTCTAAATAATCATCTCTATACATTAACAGCCATTTCACCATTGTCTATTCTAGAAGCTCAACAACTTCATCAATCTTAATGTCTCATCTCATATTTAGCATAATGATTTTATCAAAATTATATACTCAAACATGCATATTCAAATACTGTAGAGACGTTGACAAAACAAAATAAGTCATGCAACATATACACCAAATATTTTCAAAAAAACATCAATTTTAAAACATCAGCATGACTATTATCACATGAAAGTTGTTACTTCATGAATGTGCTTATAAAACTACAGCAAAAGAGCTGACCATCTAAATTTAAGGAATATCATAAGCATACCAACAGAAAATTTATTAAAACATACAATCCCACATGGTTGAACATCTAAACCAATAATCATGTATATTTTTTCCTGTAAAAGCTCAATTCAAAACAACACTCTGCAGGATGCAAACATCAATATTCCAATTTCATGAAATATGAATATTTGTCAAGACTCAGGATATAAAATATGTTAAAGCCAATTTTCTCACAAGCCTATCAATTCCTTAAAATTTATTTCTTGCATAATTTACTTTATAATTGCAACATAAGAACAGTAACAAACATAACATAAATGAATATGGCAGATTGATATCGTCTTAAAATTGTTGGAACAATAAGCACAAATTAGAATAATATTACCGTTCACCAAGGATGTAAAAAGTGTAACTGGGTTGAGTCACGGACTAGGTCGCTCTCTTTAAGACGTTTCGCGACTCTACTCGGAATTTGTGCTTGCAGTAATCGGCCTCGACGTCCCCAGGATAAAACAAACTCAGATAAACATTGTCTCAATCGATTTGCACAAAACCGATTGGTATACTCACATCCAACATAAAATTATTGTTCGGAATCTCAGCCTTTCGGCTATCCAACATAAAATTATTGCTCGAATCTCAGCCTTTCGGCTCTATCAAACTCATTTTTTTCTTCAAGTTGCTTACGCTAAGAAAAAAAAATTGCTCTCTGTTCTTTTTTTCCAGTCGGTGTTTGTGTTTTGTGTATAGGATAAGAAAATAAAAAAAAAAACAGAGAAGCGCTCTCAAAGCAGTGCAAATATTAAAGACAAAAAGAACGGAGCCTAAAACAGCTTTTGAGATTATTATCTGATGCTTCGCAGAGATGCTCAATAGAACAACAGGTGAAAGTTGATTTTTTCAAAGTCTCTGTAACACAGCTACAATTTAAGAGAGCAACTGGTTCAATACTTAGAGGCCTTTTAAATTAAAGCTAATGCTATATATATATATATATATATATTCTTAGTTGTAGGTTATAAAGGTTTTAAATCCCACAAATTGTAGCTTAGCAAAATAAATAGAAGTTATTGGTAAATTTAATATTCAGTTACAGGAGTTATTATAATCATAATAACTTGATTTTAATTTCTTTAAAAAATAATTTATTGTAACTCATAATACTTAAACTTTTTGTAACTCCTCAAAACTTTAAAATCAATTTATTTTATTTAAATTCATCAAAACTAACACCTGATGATCAAAATCTCAATGGTGACTACTGCATCATTTCTAGCTTCAGTGACATCCTGAACGAAGAGAGAAAGGTAAATAGGATTACTAACAACAATAAAATGATTCCTTTATATCACATTTGACACTTTTGTGTCTTTCAGTTGCTTCTTTGATTACTTTTTTGGGATTATATGTGTGTGTATCTGGATTTTGATTCAATGTTTGATATCTTCACAGTTCAAAACTTGCAAGGAAGGAGGATCAAATAGAGGTGGGAGAAGCTAAGAAGACAAGCAAAGAATCTGAAGCTAAACCAGAATTAGGACTCATTGTTCATCCTTAAAGCTCTTATTTTTCCATCCTGAAAAGAGTATTATTGTTGCCCCAATGGCTAATAGTTAGCTCACTAAATAACAGTCTTTACAAATGTATAGGGTCTTGTTGGTGTGTGTGTGTGTTTTTTTTTTAAATTATTATTATTAGTATTGACTTGTATGTACGGTTTTCCTCCAATAGAGAGTATCTTATAAAATTTGGGAGGTCCCATCCTCCTTTCTTAAAAAAAAAAAAAAAAAAATCTCTTGTCCATATTGATATATAAAATTTTTTCGACAATCTCAAATTATAGTATACTCACCTTACTAAAAAGGAAATTAACCTGAGTGGAAGTAGTATATCAAATAAGAACTTTGGGATTGCTTATTATTATTAAAAATGTCATCAATTTTATTTGACAAAAATGTTACTTAAAATTTATATTTCATTTCGGTCCAGACACTTTCTTCTCGTGATAAATATTTTTTAAATTTAGTAAAATAGATAAATATCATTAGATTTATTTTTAGCACAATAAAAAAATATATTGATTCCCCCGAATTTTGTAAATGTCATTTTGACTAAATTTTTGGAAGGTAGAAATCACCCTAATAAAATTTTGAGACTCCATATGTCTTTTTACTGAATTTTCAGAATTTTAGGGGGTGTATATATCTATTTTGAAAACAAAGGGGTGTGTTGTATTTTCATTTTTTTCCAAGTCTGGTATATAACGAACTATAAGCGCCAAAACTCTCAACGTTTAATTCTTCCTCAGCGTTCTGTCATCTTCGACTTCGTTCGGTAAGTTTTTTGGCTTTAATCTCTTTAACTTCATTTTTTTTCGTTTTTATTTCGCTATGGCAAAATTACGATCTCTTGCTTCCTCCCCTCGCTCAGCACGGCCTGGGGAGGGAAGTCTTGGGCGGGATATTTCGAATAGACCCAGTATTGTTGGCCTTAAGTCTTTCTTGAAATTGTTCTGAGAATGAAAAAATCAATTGATTTTTTCTAAAATCAATGCTACGAGGATAACCTAAGGGCTTAGGTCTAAGTCAGATGGATAGATAGATTCGTTAACCAAACTTTTAGACCTAGTCAACCCTTTAGAACTGGTTTAAAATTTGGGTTTATGCATTAAAATTCGTCAGTCAACGTATGTTGACTGACAAATTTTGAGGTCAAAATTTACCGGAATGGGCAGAAAATGCCGCCTATTCCGGCGAGCGCCTGGCCCCAACGATTTGGGGCCAGGCGTGGTGGCCATAGGCTACCGAACCTAAACGCGGCACTTAAGTGACACGTTTTAGAACAATGGAAAAAAGATACCCATTAAATGGTTCTTCAAGAAAGACTCTTTCATTACCATATCTGATCCCAAACAGTATTATTTTTCTTTATTTTCGGAAAACAGTTCTAGTTTTTGAGTATTGTCTCTTTGTCAGTTGTATTTTGGTATGTTCTTTTTTTTCCCCTGTTCTGAAAAGTGAAAAGGATCTAGAAAGCATTTCAGTTTCTTTTCTTATATGAAAAATGTTGGTTTCTTCAACTTTTTGTTTAATCCCTAACAATGTTATGCAAGGATTTCACTGGTTCATGATTTCGATAACTATGGATATGTATTTGAAATATTGTTCTGTTTTTTGTTTGTTACTTGCTTTGTATCTTTGAGGTTGCTTTACTTTATGCATGTTCTTCTTTTCAATTATTCAAACTCTAATAGTTTCTCGTGTTCAGGTTTAAGGAATTAGAAAGTAGTGCTTGGTGGGAGAGTAAATACAGAAATGACGGCTATTGGTGCAACTACTGTGGATCGTGTAACCAATGATAAGAAGGAATCGCAATTCCTGGAATTGTGGAAGCAAATGAAAGACCATTTTCCTGAAGAATTGAGGAAGGAATCAGGTTCTCTTCGTAATGGTCCCCAGCTCACTGTAGCTACAGTGAGGGAGTAGGGAGGAAATTAGGGATAATGTTTGTACATATATCATTACTCTATTTCCTAACCATTATCTGATATTATCTTCTCTTATGTTATGCTTACTTTTGACTCTTTTTTTCAAATATGATGTGACATTAAATGTGTACTTGTAACTACAGATCATTTTTAGGCCAATACGGCTCATTTTTTGGCCAATCTATACTTTCAATCTCGCTAAGTGTGCTCAGAAGCAAAGGAATGCTAGAGGTTCAGCAATCAGCAATGTCAACTAGTGCAGCTGCTGTGGATTATGTAAAGTTTGATGAGAAGGAATCACAATTCCTGCAACAAAGGAAGCCATTGAAAGAGAATTTTATAGAAGAATTGAGTAATGGATCAGGTTCTCTTGGTAACGATCCCCAGCAGGAGAAGAAAATGCCTTGTGACAAGTGAGTGATCAAGGCTTTTTTATTTTCTATCTATTATCTGGTGTTAGCTTTGTCGTGAATCACCGATCACTCTTGGAGTGTTTGAGGAAAAACCGAATTGTATTTTATTACTCTCAAGAATAAATACTAAGTTTACACATTGAAACTTACAAAAAACCTCAAATCTCTTTATACAATACTCACACACTCACTGGGATGATTTTCAACTGATCATGAGGCTCCATTTTATAGTGATCAAACCGCGTGAACAGTGTCACGCGGTTTGCCAACTCACTCACACGTTTCCAGCTGCTCTGGCCATGCAAGTCAAGCTTTTTTCCGTGCCAGTGCTCATAAAGCTGTCTTGACAAAGCTGTCTTCACAAATCTCCTCCTCGGTGAAGATTTGCCCTGAATTTGAGCCGACCATCAATCATCCAAATCGGATCCTTCAAATGATCCTCCCCTGGCTGCATCTGTATGACTGCCTACGTACCCTGAGTTGGGATCAAGTCAATCGTAGTTCTATGTATCTGAAAAACAAACATCATCTGACAGTTATCCCAGTTATGTCTCTGCACAACTCTAGCTTGTCTCGGGTAACCACGTTTGTTAACATGTCTGCTGGATTCTCATCTGTATGGATCTTCACTAGTCCTCAGCCGTTGTTGATCCATCACCTCGTGTATCCAGTGATAGCGAATGTCAATGTGTTTCGTCCGGGCATGATACATTGAGTTCTTGCTCAAGTCCAGAGCACCCTGACTGTCACTATGTATCTTGTAGTCTGTTTGCTTGATCCCTAACTCTTGGAGAAACCGCTTTAGCCACAACATTTCTTTTCCTGCCTCAGCTATGGCGATGTACTCAGCCTCTGTTGTGGATAATGCAATACACCTCTGCAATCTTGACTGCCATGACACAGCTCCCCCTGCAAAAGTGTAGATGAATCTTGATGTAGATTTCCTACCATCAAGATCTCCCGCAATATCTGAATCTGTATAGCATTCCAAGATCGGATCAGCTCCCCCGTAACACAGACGAAACTTCGTTGTACCCTTGAGGTACCTGAGAATCCATTTGACTGCTTCCCAGTGTTGCTTTCCAGGGTTAGAGAGAAAACGGCTCACTACACCCACTGCGTGTGCAATATCTGGCCTAGTACATACCATTGCATATATTAGGCTTCCAACAGCTGAAGAATATGGTATTGCTGACATTTCCTCTATCTCTTTCTTGGATGAGGGGCACGAACTCTTGCTCAGTTTGAAATGGTGCGCTAGTGGAACGCTGACTGATTTGGCTTTCTGTATAAATCTTTGATTAACCGTTCAATTACCCCTCCCGTTAAAGCCACAACTACCCCTCTTGTGAAAGCCACAACTTCTTGTTCTGTCTGTCACGAACAATCTCCATTCCCAAAATCTGTGGAGCTGGTCCCAAGTCTTTCATGTCGAAAACCTTAGAGAGTTCTTTCTTCAGCTGGCTGATCTTCGCTGCTTCTTGTCTAACAATCAACATGTCATCTACGTACAGTAGAAGAGCAACGAAATTTCCATCTGGAAACCTCTGAATGTATACACACTGATCTGCTGCAGTTCTTTTGTAGCCTTGACCCACCGTGAATGAGTCGAACTTTTTGTACCATTGCCTCGGTGCTTGCTTGAGCCCGTACAAGCTCTTTTTCAGCTTGCAAATAAGGTTTTCTTTACCTGAAACCTTGAATCCTTCTAGCTGCTCCATGTAGATTTCTTCATTCAGATCACCATGAAGAAATGTTGTTTTGACATTCATCTGTTCAAGCTCCAAGTTCAGTCTGGCTACCAATCCTAGGATGACTCAGATTGAAGCCATTTTTACCACCGGTGAAAAAATCTCATCAAAGTCAATTCCCTTTTTCTGTAGGAATCCTTTGACCACTAGCCGAGCTTTGTGTTTCACCACTTTTCCACTGCCATCTTTCTTGAGCTTGAATACCCATTTGTTTTTCAGTGCATTCATTCCATGTGGGAGCTTGATTATCTCATAAGTGTTATTTTTCTGCAGAGATTTCATCTCATCCTGCATTGCGTGCAGCCATTTATCTTTGTCCTTATGAGATACTGCTTCGTTGAAGGTTCTGGCTCCCCCTCGTCAGTAAGCAGAATGTATTCTGATCTGAGTATCTAGCTGATGGAATCCGGCCTCTCTCGGATCTTCGTACTGGAGGTTCTGGCTGTCTGTTGTCATCTGGATCTGTGGATGACCCTGAAGCCTATGATGGAGCAGGTTGCAGCTCCCTCTACTCAACACCTCCTTCCTCCTCTGGTTCTGCTTCTGGTATGTCTTGCACCCCATCATCATCTGTGGCCACTGGTGTTGGTGCCGGTGCTGGGGTTGTGTCTGGATTTGCATCGGCATTGTCGGCATTGATTTTAGAAGGCATCTTGGGCTTTTCAATGTCTTCTATTGTCTGGTCTTCAAGAAACACTACATCCATGCTTCTGATGACCTTCTTTTCCTTCAGGTCCCATAACCTGTATCCAAATTCTTCGTCTCCATAGCCTATGAAGATGCATGGAGTAGTCCTTGCATCGAGCTTCTGCCTGAGCTCCTTGGATACATGAGCAAATGCTAAACATCTGAATATTCTGAGGTGAGAATATGAGAGATTCTTACCAGACCACACTTTCTCCAGAATCTCGATGTTTAACGGTACAGATGGTGATCTGTTGATCAGGTAGCAGGCGGCACGAACAGTTTCTCCCCAGAATGGCTTTGGCAGCTTAGCCATACTGATCATGCTTCTGACTTTCTCCATAATGGTGCGGTTCATCCTTTCAGCCACACCATTGTGTTGTGGGGTGCGTGGAACAGTCCTCTCGTGTCGAATGCTGTGACTTCCGCAGTAGGCATCGAACTCCCTGGAAGTGTATTCGCCTCCATTGTCTGTACGAAGGCACTTCAGTTTCTTCCATGTTTCACGCTCGACCATGGCATAGAACAATTTGAAATAGTCCAGGAACTGATCCTTTGATTTCAGAAAATACACCCATACTTTCCGAGAAGCATCGTCAATAAAAGTCAGAAAATATTTCTTACCGCCTAGTGAGTTTACCTCCAAGGGACCACATACATCAGAGTACACTAGACTGAGTAACTCTGATTTCTTTGTAGAAGAGAAATTGAAAGAGACTCTGTGTGACCGAATAGACAGTGGTTGCAAGGATCCAGAGTAGCATTTTTGGAGACGGTGATTAGATCCTTCTTTGTCAAGGTAGACAAACCTCTTTCACTCATGTGACCGAGTCTCTGGTGCCACAGATTCTGAGAAGCCTCCCGTTCAGCTACATTGAGGCTTTCTGCACAAATCTTCACATGAGTCTTGTATAAGGTTCCACAGATATGTCCTGGCGATGACCATGGCACCTTTTATCATCCTCCAAGTGCCGTTGCTGAAGTGGTTATCATAACCCTGTTTTTCAATAGCTACCCTTGAGAGTAAGTTGAGCCGAAGTTCTGGAACATGTCTGACCTCCTTCAGGGTTATTGTATACCTTGCATTTGTCCGCAACTGTATTTCGCCAATTCCTACTATCTGAGAAGAACTGGTATTCCCCATCTTCACTGCTCGAAAGTCTCCTGCTTTGTATGTTGTGAAGAAATCTTTGTGAGGAGTGACGTGGTAGGATGCTGCAGTATCTACCACCCACTCGACATCCTGAGTTGCGGTATGAAGGCATGCTTCTTCCTGACCGGAGCATATAGCTACATCCACCGTGGTAACTACTAGTGTCTCCGCGTCATTCTTCTTCGGCTGGTTATTGCCTTGTCCCTACTCCCGTTGCAGTTTCCGGTAATTTTTCTTCAAGTGGTCTTCTATGCCACAGTGGAAGCACTTGTATGTCTTTTTCCCGTCCTTGGACCTGCCCCTGCTTTTGCTTCTGCCTCTTCTCCCACCTTGATGTTTCTCCTGTTGTCTTCTCCGCTGCTTCGAGACAAGGGCTTCTGTTTGATCTGAGCCCACGTCTTTTCTTCTGGCTTCTTTATTTGACAGGGCATCATTTACCATAGGCATGAAAAGTTTGCCTCCTGGAGCTGAGTTGCTGAGAGTAACCACCAGAGTCTCTCAATTATCAGGAAGAGAACTAAGTAACAAGAGAGCTTGAATTTCATCTGCCAGTTGCATGTCTACTGCAGACAATTGGTTCACCAGGCTTTGGAACTCGTTGGTGTGTTCTGCAACGGAAGTTCCACTCTGTAGCTTCAGGTTCACCAAATGCCTCATGATTAAGGATTTATTCCGAGCTGTTTTGGCCTGGAACATGTTTTCCAATTTCCTCCACATTTCATAAGCATCTGTGTCCTGTGCTACATGGTGGAAGACACTGCGACCGATCCACTGCCTAATCTGACCCAAAGTTTTGTTGTTAAGTTTGTTCCAGTCATACTCCTTAACAGACTCTGGTTTTCTCCCTTAAACTCGATGACATCAAACAGATCTTTACAATGTAAAAAATCTATCATCCTAGGTCTCCAGAGGGAGTAATTAGTGGCAGCCAATTTAATCATTGCACCAGAATGAGAATCCTCCATCTCCATTTTAAGTTTTAAATTTTAAAATGAGAATACCCTAAAATCGGGTCTGAATTTCACAAATTTGAGGTCACCGTTGAGTCCGGAACGGTCGAAAATGGTAGAATAGACACTTCGTTGGTCTAAATCCGACACATGGGCTGATTTATAAATTCCTAAAAGTTCTGGGGCAAAACTATAAATTTCAAAACTTCAAGGAGCTAAATGAAATTTACCAGGCTACTGACGTGGCAGGTGGGACCGGATTTGCTGACATGGCGGCTGACGTGGCAGGTGATGTGGAAGCTGACGTGGCACGCTGACGTGGCAGTGTGGGACCTGTATGCTAACGTGGCAGACACGTGGCAACTGACGTGTCGCTGACGTGGCTGACACGTCACTCGTCTTCAACCTTGAGATGTGCAGCGCGTGGTGCGCGTGGGGAAGCGTGAGTTTCTCCCTGGACGGCGCGTGTGGGTTGCTGGGACGTCGGAAAATACCACCGTGCTCGTCTTGACGTGAACTAGCTGATGGTACCCTCAAATTGGATTTTTGACAACGTTGCCGGAATTCGAATTTTCTAAACCAAGCTTCGTTCTTCGGTTTTTCGATCCCAATGAAGAACCAAAGCTCCTGATACCACTTGTCGTGAATTACCGATCACTCTTGGAGTGTTTAAGGAAAAACCGAATTGTATTTTATTACTCTCAAGAATAAATACTAAGTTTACACCTTGAAACTTACAAAAAACCTCAAATCTCTCTATACAATACTCACACACTCACTAGGATGATTTTCAACCGATCCAGAGGCTCCATTTATAGTGATCAAACGGCGTGAATAGTGTCACACGGTTTGCCAACTCACTCACACGTTTCCAGCTGCTCTGGCCATGCAAGTCAAGCTTGCTTTCGGTGCCAGTGCTCATGAAGCTGTATTGACAAAGCTGTCTTCACAAGCTTCCCTTATGTCATGCATACTTTTGATTCTGTTATTAAACATGATGTGATATTAAATGTGTAATACTCCTCTACTTGCAGCTATGGGTCATTTTTAGGGCAATACGGGTTCTTTTTGGCCAATCTCATCTTTCAATCTCGGAAATAGTACTCGAAAGCAAAGGAATGCTGGAGGTTCAGCAATCAGCAGCAACAATTAGTGCAAGCGACAGTTGTGGATGATATAACGCAATTCCTGCAACTGTAAATGTGTAATACTCCTCTACTTGCAGCTATGGGTCATTTTTAGGGCAATACGGGTCCTTTTTTGGCCAATCTCATCTTTCAATCTCGGAAATAGTACTCGAAAGCAAAGGAATGCTGGAGGTTCAGCAATCAGCAGCAACAATTAGTGCAGCGACAGTTGTGGATGATATAACGCAATTCCTGCAACTGTAAATGTGTAATACTCCTCTACTTGCAGCTATGGGTCATTTTTAGGGCAATACGGGTCCTTTTTTGGCCAATCTCATCTTTCAATCTCGGAAATAGTACTCGAAAGCAAAGGAATGCTGGAGGTTCAGCAATCAGCAGCAACAATTAGTGCAGCGGCAGTTGTGGATGATATAACGCAATTCCTGCAACTGAGGAAGCAATTGAAAGACCCTTTTCCAGGAGAGTTGAGGAAAGAATCGGGTTTTCTTCGTAACAATTCCCATCAGGAGAAGAAACTGCCTTGTGACAAGTGAGTCTATTTTCTATCCATTCTCTTATGTTAGCTTCCCTTATGTCATGCATACTTCTGATTCTGTAATCAAATATGATGTGACATTAAATGTGTAATGCTCCTCTACTTGCAGCTATGGGTTATGTTCAGTGGCGTATCCAGAAATTTCAGTCAGTGGGGGCAAAATTTTTTTTTTACCAAAATAATATATAATGAATTCATACATATTTTTTGAAATTATAAGATGATCCATATACTTTTGAAAATTATGAAATAGCCCTTTATTTTTAAACTTATAAATTAACCCAAAATTTTAGAATTATATTTTATCCTTAATTTCTAAAATACCAATTTACCCTAAAAATTTAAGTAAAAATTTAATTTTAAAATTATTTATTTTAAGTTTATGTCGTATATTATATACTAAATTTCCGCTAATTTATTATAGATTTAATCACTTTTTTAATTAAATTATTAAATGTAATATTTGTGCTTTAAACAACTATAAATAAAAAATAAATATACAAAATAATTATATTTAATTAATATGAGAATATTTTACACATAACAACTATATACGACGTGGTTTAGTAAAAGAATCACATCAATATATTAATAAATTAGAATATCAATAACCAAACCTAAGTATAAATATAGTTATTTTTTATTTTTATTTTTATTTAAATATAATGGAATCTCTATTCTTTTGCAAATGTAAAAACATATAAATGAGTGGATTTAAAATAAAAAATGGTCAATTATCTATACACATATAAATTAAATATAATTATTTTAGATATGTTTAAAAAATAAGATTGATGCAAAAGTGTATATTGAAATTTTTTTAACTAATTTGGACTTGAGCCTACATTTTATATTAAAAAATACAACTCAAAAAATTAATAAATAATATATTTATGGGTGTTGTTTAATTTTATATATATATATATATATATATATATATATTATATAATATATATATATATATAAAATATTTATAAAATAATAAAAAAAAAAAAAAAAAGTAATGGGCCCAGTGCCCTTAGTGGGTCCGCCTCTGGTTATGTTGCGGTCAATCTCAACTTTCAAACAAAGGAATGCTAGAGGTTAAGCAATCAGCAGCATCAAGGCTTAAGAATTTGACTGCAGCTTCGAAAGCAAAGCCTGATATGCATATTCGCAGACCAAAAGCTTATTTACTCAAGGCTTTGCGGGATTACTCTTCTATACTATCTGATGATGTAGAAAATCTCACTTCTATATCTGGTGTGCAAAGTGCTATCTCAAGTTCTGTAACGAAGAAGCATTTGGATGAAACAAAGGGGAGTTGTAAAGTGGAAAAGAAAAAGCTGATGCACAATCAGCTACATTGTTCAGGAGACAAGGTTCGTGATCAGCACAAAATCGACCACACAAAATTCTCTGAAGCTTGTAAAGCAGAAGCGATGCCAAAGGCTTCCTCTTCAAGGTATTCTATTGCCAAAAAGAGGAAATCAGAAGAGAGAATTGATTGCGTGGAACATAAGAAGGCAAAAGTGATGCAAAACCAGAAGCAATCTATTTTAAAAGTTCAGGCTTCTGATGTCTATAAAGTTTCCACACCAAGACCTCAATCTGCAACCAAGCGACAATCAGAGCAGGGGAAGGAACTTCATGGATCTAACAAGGCAAACGCGATGCCTGGCAAACTCCAGGCTTCTTCACAGCACAAGGTGCTTAATGAGAGCAAAGCCTTCTTGTCGAAATTGCAATCTCCAACAAAGCAACATATGGGAGAGAACAAGAGATTGGAAAAGGCTAACAAGGCAAAAGACACTTTCAAAAAGTCAGGTGAATGCTCTCTCATTCAATCATACACATGCTACATTTATGCTTCAATTTCCTTTCTATTTCATTTAATTTTGCTTTACAATGTTTTGGTTTTTTCTATTCTACAGATTAAGTGCCCAACTCGTGAACCTTGTTATGATGATGAAGTTGACATGTCATACATTTCCTCTCTGTGTCAGAATTTATTCAGGTATGATTTTATTCCCCATTGGTTTTGAATTCATTTTTCTACTTTCTGTATACCACTTAGATCTGTCGGGTATGGCTTCATTTCCATTCAAATCATATAGTTATTATAATAATATATTTAGTTTGTTAATTTAAAATTTTACTTCATTATCCTCCTGTTGGTTTTCACTCGTGTAATATAATTGAATTATACTTTTCTCCAGGCGTGACCACACGAAGCAAGCACCTGATGATCAAAATCTCAATGGTGACTGTATTATTTCCAGCTTCAGTGACATCCTGAAAGAAGAGAGAAAAAGGTAAATAGGGTTACTAACAACAATAAAATGATTCCTTTGTATCACATTTGACACTTTTGTATCTTTCAGTTGCTCCTTGGATTCTTATTTTTTTGGGATTATTTATGTGTGTATCTGGATTCTGCTTCAATGTTTGATCTCTTCACAGTGCAAAACTTGCAAGGAAGGAGAAGTCAAAGAGAGGGAGGAGAAGTCTAGAAGACAAGCAAAGAAGCTGAAGCTAAACCGGAATTGAGACTAATTGTTCATCCTCAAGCTGAACAGTGTGTATATATTTTCATCACAATGGCTGATAATTAACTCATTTAGAGCTCTGATTCATGTAAATAACATACTTGTTAGTAATGTGTAGGGTCTTGTTGATATGTTTTTCTCGATTCTTGATTTGTAACTACGGTTTTCCTCCGCCATAAGTGAGGGTATCTTATAAAATTTAGGAGGTATCGTCTTCCTTTTCCCAAAAAGACATACTTATTATTAATACAATATTATGAATTTTATTTGAAAAAAATATTGCAAAAAATTTATTTTCACATTTCAGTCAGACTCATGCTAAATATTTCTTAAATTTTAAAAAATAAGCAAATATAATTAAATTTATCATTTATATACACGAGAAAAATACATTGATTCCCCCAAGTTTATTATAATTAAACTTTATTATACCTACACTTGATATATAACAGACATCTCCAGAATATATGCATGAATATATTCATGAAGTTTATGTCGAACTCAATTTAGTCCATATATATGTTTAGAATTTGATAGACACTGTCAAATAGCTTGGGATGGCAAAACGTCGGGTCGGGTAGGACCCTGACTTTGCCATGCCGGGTCGGCTTGAGTCTTTATATTTTTTTTAATTCTTCATAAACTACCTAAAAGTAGTGATATTTATTATGTATCAATCTTTAAATGTTTCGGTGAAAAATAGCAAAAAAAAATGAATATTTTTTATGCTAAGCGAAGTTAGAGAAGATATGACTTAATTGATATTTTTTATGTATCATTCTTTAAAATTTTCGGTGAAAAAAAGAAATTAAATAATGTTGCCACTGAACTTACTAAATAAAATAACCCAAATGGGTGAGGGCTTATTCTGTTTAGTTAAAAAATATTATATATTTTTTTTTGGAAATGTTCGAAATTCAGTTGTCAAATCACCCGATCCGGACTTAAGCGGAGAAAATAAAATCCCAAAAATCTTAGACTTTTACAAGAAATATATCTCAGAATTCAAACTCTAGACCTGACAACTAAATCATAAATCTTTCAAACAAACGTCACACAAGTCAAACTAATTAAAACATACTGTATTAAAACAACAAACTAAGTTTTATGATCCAATGTAAAGAATTTATTACAGAAACGTTATCTTATTAATCTAATTATTATTAATATCATTAATCATTTTTGTTACAATGCTTACGTGGCACTATTAAATTGATCTGACATCAATGATTTTGGTATTTACCCACGTGGCACAATCAGAAGAGGGAAGTAATTTGTAATCCGGGTAAAATTAGTTGCATTAATAACTTTTAAGAGTGAAAAAAAAAAAAAACAAGCATAAAATCCAAAAAAAGTGATTTGCCGCAAAAGCACTTTTTACGGCAGAAGAAAGTTACAATAAAAAAGCTCAAGGCAGTGGGTAGTTTCTTCAATGATCAGTCTCCCAACTGCCATTCAAATATCAGAATAAGCAGTAGTAATATTTTTTTTTTAATGGCAAAAGAAGAAGCAAAGGAGGCAGAAACTGCTTCTTTAGAGTAACGAAGAACAAACCCAACAGAGATGTTGAGAAGCTCAGTCACATTACCACCTCCAAAGCCATCATGGTTCACACCTGGAAGGTAATATTTTTTAAAAAATATATATATTAATGGGGCTTTT
>SKCR01047313.1:0-41184 GCA_019454045.1 Zanthoxylum bungeanum
GACACGCCCTCATGTCGTGAATCCAAGGTCTGCCCATAATCAAGTTATAGGCCGATGGGCTGTCCAATACCAGGAAAGTAGTCATTTTATTAACACCTGCAACATAAACGGGGAGTCGTATTTCCCCCATAGTCAACTTTTGTTCTCCGCTAAAATCGATTAATACTGTCGAACACCTATTGATGTTATCCAATGCCGTTCCCATGTCGGTTAGAGCACTGGCAAAGATAATGTTAGCTGAGGAGCCCGTGTCGACCAACACACGTCTGATCATGAAGTTCGCCACTTGAAGAGAAATGACCAAAGCGTCATGGTGAGGGTTTAGATCTGTGAGTCCCCATCATCCGGGAACCCAATTACCAAACCCGTGGTAATTCCCTCTACAGACATTAGGGTGTGGTGAGGCCTTGGTGGCCAATACCTTCGAGTGCCTTTTTGCAGCAGAATAAGTAGCTCCACTAACTTCTGATCCCCCCGAAATGACATTGACAGTGTTATCAATCGGAGGTGGTGGTACTGGGAATTTCTCCCTGTCTGTCTCTTTCATCCCTTCGGGTCATTGTCGCCTTCCCCTTGTCCGTAAGCAGATCTTTCAAAAATCCTTTGTTCAGCAGTTCCAAAACCTCTAGTCTCAAGGCAACACATTCCGCCGTCGTATGACCGTAGTCCCTGTGGAACTCACACCATTTCTTAGTATCTTTTTTGGATGAACTATCCCTTGCCCTTGGGGCCATTTCACTTCATTCCCTAATTCTCTTCAACACCGAAACCAATTCCCCCGGAGAAATTGTGAAATTGTAGTCTGGAAGTCGAGGCTTACTTGTCGGAAGCTCCTCCCTGTTTTTATATGGCCGTGGACGTCTATCCATATTTTTGTAGAAGGTCGACGTTCGCACCCACTTTGGTTCCTCCCTTCGGTTCGGGGGGGTAGTCCTGTTTCGTGTCGCCTGGAAGCAACTGGCCTTCGGTTTGTTTGTGTGCATTTGTTTCATCAACTCTTCTCTTATTTCTTTTATCCTCTTCCCACCTTATCTCTACTTGGGCCCGTGCCATGACCTGGTCCATTGTGTAGCACCTGAATTTCGTCAACTTCTTTAGAGCCCGCTGTCATAAAGGAGTCCATTCCTGAAGGCTTCAACTGCTGTTGGCTGATGGAGGTCCGGTATGGTTATTCTCTCACGGTTGAACCGGGCACGTAGCTCCGTAGTGCTTCTGCCCTCTTCTCTGTTGTACTGAGTTAAGGTCGTCCGTCGTTTTTTTCCATCCTGCACGAACTTGCGAAGTGTTGCACGAACTTGTCCGCCAGTTCTTGGTATGATTTGATTGACCTGTAAGGAAGATTAATGAACCATGTCAAGGCAGGTCCTGCCAGAGTTTCCCCGAAGCACCTGCACATTCCGGCCTCCCATTGGTTCGGAGACAAACCGTTCGACATCATCTTGAATATGTAATGCATGACGTGGTCGTCTGGATCTGTGGTCCCATCATATAACTTCATTTCAGGTGGGTTGAATTTCCTGGGCAACTCAACTGCTACAATTGACTCATGGAAAGGGGTATCTGAAATTGTCCCGGCCCGGCTTTTCCTGATCGGGAGTTTCACCCCTGGTAGTCGTGACATAACTGCTTCTTTGAATTCAACCATTTCTCTTCTGATGGAATTGGCCAGTTGATGGGCTTGATCTCCAAGAGGGTCTGAATGTAGAGTGGCTGGGGGGTGATTGCTGTCTGGTTCATCTAACACGGGTGGAGCAGTTGGACTACTTCGGTTATCCCTACCGCTAGTTTGGCCTTGAGGATTATGCTGAGGGTCGGATGATAGGTGATCTAGCCTTTGTTGTAAACTTTCGTTGGTATTTCGCATCGTGAGATTTTCTTCTTCCAGGTTTGTGAGTCGTTCTTGGAGCATGGCAATTTGTACCGCTAGTTGATCTGGGATATGTTCGTTGCTTGACGCCATTGTGACTACTTTGTTGAGACGTTCTACCTCTTGTCGATTCACTCGTCAGCCCCACGGTGGGCGCCAAATTGTAGACTCTGATTTCGGCCAAGTCCACAATCGAGATTATCAATTTGTAGGGCGCGAGTAAATCCTGCAAAACAAATAGAACGAATAAGGAGCTTACTGCCCACCGGTGTGGTGGAAACCGTAGACACTCCGACGCTCAAGTTAGTGATGGTATCGATCAACGCAAAGTAAACTGGTCAAGGCTTTTATGTACCTCAACCTTCAGTGGTGTGCCGTGAGGGCGGTTGTGAATCAGTTTCGACTTTATAATTGGGGTGGTCTCTTTTTTCGATCCCCTTGATGGTGTCTTTCTTCCTCTTTTTATAGGTATTGGTATCCTCTCTTTATCTGCCCGTTGGAGATATTATTAATGAGGCTTTGATTCGGATCTTCCATACTCGGTAACTGATGATCTTGTCTTCTCCCTGAAACCGTCGACTTCATGGTAGTATTTATGAATGCAGATTCTTTCTTCAAGTTTGTAACTGGCGCCCGTTGATCTTCTTTAGTTCAACAGGCCTGGACCTTTATGTAATATCTTCGTGTGTGGGCCCAGTTTGTAGATGGGCTTCTAGTCTTGTGGCGTAATGTCGTTTTTGCCCTTAGAGTCAATTTTGGCCCAAACATGAGGCTGTCCAAGTAGTGAATTGTTCACTGTTTGGACAGACCAGGGGCTGACCGGTTACTGTCCAAGTGACCGGGTTAGACCAGTTTAGTAGTCGGTTGATCGGTTACACCATTTTTCATAATATTTATTCGGAAAAAGTTTTCGTAAAATCTTTACCGCTTTCACTGGTTATTTTGATAAGAGACAAATTCAAACGAAAGTGCATACCAATTGATGGCAAAGCACTGAGGTAGTGCACACACGTATCTTGAGCTTTTTATTGGCAAGTATTGTTGGACAGTTATGACCCTAGAGCGTCATTATTGGTACAGATCATGATGTTGTTGTACAAATTAACTATGTGACAAAGGAGATTGCTCTCTTATCATTTGTGATTAGATCACCAAGATGTATAAATGATAGGAGGTCCATATGATTAGTTCCTGGATTGAGAATGATATGAGACGGTATCAGTCCACGAATGATTAATAATTAAATATCCCTAGTCAGAGTATTATCGAGATTGAACATCGATAAATACGTAAAAGACTAGTATTACACTTGTGCGCGTTGTGAGGGCATAACGACATAGTTCTCATATATTTGGGTATAGGATACTCATGCAAGTGTAATAGGAGGTTATGTTTCACCGATGGTACGGGAAACAGCATCGCTCTGGATAGACCCCCTCAGAATTCCATTGGTAGTATGACTGTGTGTCTATGGAAGTCCGAAATCAGGGTAGGTGTATTTGGTCTTAATCTGAGACTTGCACCGCTAATACTTGCGACAATCAATATACTTTGGTTTTTGGTCGTCCAGGGCTTTAATAGGTTCGTGTACGCCTCTGCTGGGTATATTGAGAATCGTAGTGTGTTGGGTGTGATGTCAAGACGGAAGTATCACTCCAGTCATATGGAGATGATGGTCACGTAGGATACGGGACTAGTTCTCTTAAATACTGCAGCTATCAGAATATTATGACTAGGTCATGTATATCCGATTATAGAGACTAGTTACCAGACATCCGATATGTGTTTCGTACGGGGCAGACACAATTCCAGCCCCAGGCCTAGCACGTGATCATATGATACTGGATCGATATACGCAATACTACGTATACTACGCCTGATATAGATCGCTTATTCCTGTAAGCATGTTTATGGAGAATTGGGTAGGCATGGCGCTTTGCTAGAAGCCAACATTGTCCTGTAAATCGGTACAAATGTAGTACTAGGTACTTACGTGTTCGGATAGTCCGACGACCGAATTTACTGCCAACATATCCGAGGATCTTATGGGTCGCTTCCCAAAGATTCACCGATGACGTATGACTCACACTTTATTAATCTGGGATTAATTAGATGAGAGAGAAAATTAATCTGGGATTAATTACGGAGATATTTTATCTTTGATAAAATATCAATAAAGGGAGAGAACGATTAATTTGGAATTAATCGATAAAATAATATATTCGATATATTATACGAAATTGGATTTCGACGCGGAATTAAAATTAGTTTTTAATTCGGGCGAATGAGTTAATTTAGAATTAATTCGTTAGCTACGTGAATAGTGATTTCGCTAGGCGTAATCATTTAATTACGTCGCGACGGAAAATTCGTTAATTTAGAATTAGCGAACCCGAGCCCGGGATTGTTTGCGAGCGCATTCGCATTTTTGAATTCGAGTGCGGCACGTAAGTCAAATCAAGCATCAAATCGCTAGTCGCATCTAGCGTCACATCATCCGTCAATCAAGTGATAGATGGTTTTCACTTTGAGTGATTGACACCAGTCACTATTCATGAGTGATGTTGTAGGGGTTTGGTGCTCAGAGCGCCAATTCCCGGTTGTATTTTGTTAAATACTTCTGTAAAACATTATTATTAGTAATAATATATGCAGTTTCTATAATAATCTAATCTTTTATATGGTAAAGACGTAATGACCCTAGAATGATTAGTCATGATACAGTTGCAAAAGCGTCGCAACGGACATTGAGTCGTATCATGACGTTGTCATTCTCAGACAGTTCCTGGTCAAGGTTTACACTA
Organism: Zanthoxylum bungeanum; assembly: GCA_019454045.1. Lineage (NCBI taxonomy): Eukaryota > Viridiplantae > Streptophyta > Magnoliopsida > Sapindales > Rutaceae > Zanthoxylum > Zanthoxylum bungeanum. Next base: position 4,672 of record SKCR01047313.1, read on the forward strand.
CTTGGTCAGTATAGTAACCCGTTGAGACCGGTACATGTCGTATACTGGAATATATGATTCCAATGGTTTCTCAATGAACCATAAGTCTTGGAGACTAGTATAGACGTGTAGGTGTTATAGTGGATAAACACTGAACGACTCACCGAAGATTCTTAATGGATGGTACACCAGCGTCAATAAGAATCTTCTCGGGAGTTGAGCACTTGTGATTCTTAACTTGAGATGCCATTGTGGGCACATGAGACATCTTCTACACTTAGATGGCAGTCACGTCACCGATCTATTTAGATCAGACCTCCGCCTGTTCGTTGGGTGTAGATAGATCCTCAGGGTGTCCTATGTGTGTCAAGATAGGATCCGTCAGTTCTGTGTACCAGAGCATAGGTAGTCCATATGATTAGCAATCAGATAAAACCATGGGCCTGTGGTAAGTTTATAAGCTAGTTCTAAACATTCTTTTTGAGATTGCTGATAGAATAGTCGACTGGATAGTCCCGATAGAGATTTGACGTTTACATCTATATCTCTGGGATTTATCCGGATACCTGTGACGGAGGAATTATACATTTGCCATGACCTCGACCTGTATGGTTTAGCGAGATTATCCGTGATCGTCATAATCTACGGGTGGATAGATTATGGACATGAAATTTGATTTCGTGACGGATATACCTGAACCTAGAGAGTCTCAATAATGAAACATACTCGTAGAGCACTAGAGCAACATAAATAAATAATATTGATTATTTATAAAGTCGTTTAAAGGTTAAACGCAAGATACGTGCAAAAGGACTGGATAGTCATTTACGTAATTATTGTGTATTTACATTTAATACTTGATTAATTTAAATACACATTAATTAATAGTCAAAATGAGATATTTGACTTATTTCCTAAATGAATATATGTTTTTAATATTTAATGTAAATATTATACATATATTTAATATATTTGTATTTGATTAATTAATTAATATAATTGTTAAATGATTAAATTAATTAAAATATAAATATTTTACTTTAGGATATATTAATTAAATGACATTAGTTGCCTTTGTTGACTTAAATAAATATCTAATAAAGTAGTTTATATGATATTTGTGCAATTTGATTAAATGATTATTGAAATGAAATTGAAATTACAATTTCTTGCATTTGGTCTTGCATTTTCGGCCAAGACATTTTTTGGCAAGTATAAATTGTAGGGGTGGCAAAACGAATAAACGAATCGAATTCGTAACGAATAATAAACGAATCGAATCATAATGCACTAAATTCGAATTCGATTCTTTATAAACGAATCCTTATATTAGAATTCGAATTCGATTCGTTTAATAAACGAATATTCGTATTCGATTCGTTTTTCGTTTAAATTAAATTAAACGAATCACTCGAATTCGATCCTTTTAATAAACGAATAGTTCGTACTCGATTCGTTTATTCGTTTAATGAAATTAAATACAAAATCATAAATTATTCATTGTTCTAGATTAAAAATCCTTACAACAAGCATAATCATTTGTTATAGATTAAAAATCCTCAAATAAGCTCCTTAATCATTGTAATTTGGTAAGAAAAATGATGAATCCATAAACATATTTTTGAAACAAACAAACAAACAAATATCTGTGAAATCTTCTCAATCAATACTTGAAACCAAAACTATGAAATCTGATGAGTGATTTTCGAACGCGCTAAACTGCGCTATTGTGTCGTTTGAATCATGATTTTCTAGATCCTGCTTCGATTAATTTTTTTCCAGGTCTCGATGACGAGACTGTCACGACGAAATTCGTTGTTGGAGTCGTTGTTTGCCAGGATTCATGCAATGAATGTCAAGGTGCAAGAACAATTTGGGTAGAGGAATATCAGTGGTGGTGGGCGAAAGTTGCAACAAAAATATGGATTTGTGGTATTGCCGTGGGGAGAAAATACTCAAAGAGGAGGCGGCTTAGTGGGAGTTGAGAGAGAGGTTTAGGTTTAGGTTTATAATTTTTCTTTATATAGTTAATTTTTTAGGTTATAAGTAGTAATTACTAAAATATCGATTTTTAAATACTTTAGTACAAAATTTACCATAGTTAATTTGTAATATAATAAACGAATATTAAACGAATCGAATTCATATTCGATTCGTTTATGATTCGTTAATAACGAATTCTAAACGAATAAACGAATTGAAAAGCTCAAATTCGGATTCGATTCGTTTAATAAACGAATCGAATCGAATTGACCCATTTATTAAACGAATCCATTTTTCAAAACCCATATTCGCTTGAAAGCGAATCGAATCGAACGAATAAACGAATCCTGACCAAATTGCCACCCCTAATAAATTGTTTTTTTTCATTTTTCATTTCACTTAACCTAATACACTTTATACAAACAAACTCCATTGAAGAAACTTGAAAGCTTGAGAGAAGAAAGACTTATCAAAGAAAAAGCTTGGAATTTAGTAAGTTTTTCAAACTTACTATTAGAGAGGAATATGTTCCTTAGGTTCTAGGCTTCAAATATGTTGTTCTTAGATAATTTCTTTCTTTATTTCTTTGTGTTTTTGTTGATGGAAGTTTGAATGAATGTTGAGCATGTATGGTGAAGAAAGAATGTAACTAGTGTAGTTATATGTATTCTTTTAAGGTTTATGAAACCATGTGCTATTCTAGAGTTATTGACCCACTCTTAAATGACCTAGATTTGATCTGATGTGTTGTTTCATTGTGTTGAGACTTGAATTAGTTGAAAGATTGATGATTGAAATATTTGATTTAATGTAAATGGCCTAATTTGTCCAATTTGTGGAAATTGAAAAATTAGGGTTTATAACCAATTCCAAATTTGGGGGTTTTGAGATATGTTGAGCATTTGGGTGTGTATAAGATGCATGCAAAGTTTCATGTTGATTGGATTTCATTAAGATGAGTTTTGAAGCATGAAATGACCAAATGGTCAATAATGCCACCAAATGTGGCTCACGGCATTGTGAGGGATTTTTGGGATTTTGTGGCTTGTGTGTTTTGTTTTGAACATGATAAGTTCATCTTAGAAATGATTTAGAATCATTCAAAATTGATTGGATCAATTTCGGACTAAAATGGACAAAATACCATATAAGGGTATTTGGTAATTTCACTTGAATTTGATTCATTGAATTTTATTTCATAATTTGATTATTGGAATATTAAATAAATATGTTTATTTAATAAATCCGAGAAAAAGTTTTGAAATCTGAAAATCGGATTTTCACCGCTTCCGCTGCGTTACCGGACTCACCCCCTAAATAACCCCTTCAAAATGGTATCAGAGCGAGTCTGATTCTAGGCCACCTAATATGATTAGCCTTCATTGAATCAATGTTTAATCATGTTTTCTTGACTTTATGCATGCTTATTAGGATCTAAACTGGTTAGATTTAGGGTGTATGACACTTAGCGGAAAATCCCTAATAATAAGGTTTAAATGTAATTTTGTATTTGATGCATGTTATATGGTCCGTCTTGTCAATACGGTTTATGAATACTTCTTTGTGACTACATCCGAGACCGTGCCTCTGCTGTGAGGGTGTAGCCGATAAAGATTTATTTATACCGGATGTATATTAGATACTAGATAAATTCAAGCGAAAGCGGAATTCTGAACGTGCCCTAGCTGTCAGGATTACGTAAGTAACTTGAGTTTATCATTGGCGAGTTTAACCTTGGTACGTCTCCTTGTGGGCCTGCCTTCGCAGCGACAACGAGAAACGGCCAGGACCGGGTACTTAGGAGTCATTAGTGAATGATTGACAAATGAGTTGTCTACCTGATGAATATACGTAGGCGAGACCGTGCCTCTGCTGTGAGCCGAAATATATTCACGGGATCCACTTTTCACTATTTATATTTAATTTAATTATTAAATATTTGTATTCTGTTTTGGGATTACAGTATTGCATGATTTAGTGGGAGGGGCATATTAGATTAAAAATCCATGATCTAGTTTATGCTTTTGATATTATGAAACTGCTTAATTTCTGCTAACCGTTTTTCGTGATCTATATGATAGATTTGCGATGGCGGGTCAATCCACAAACCAGTTTGCGCGTATGTTAGATGCGAACAAACTGAAAGGCGCTGAGAACTTTGCAGACTGGGAATTGGATTTGAGGATTGTCCTCGATTCCGAAAAGTTGGGTTATGTTCTTGAGGGTCCTTTACCCCTTGCAGTGGGTGAGGATGCTTCGGAGGAGGAACGCCAAGTTTTTGAAGCTTGGAAGAATGATGATTTAAGGGTTAAATCATACATTCTTAGTTCGCTCTCTCCGAAACTCAAGCAACAATACTATGGAACATCAGATTCCTATAGTATGATAACGCGATTAAGACAATCGTTCGAGAACCAGGAACAGTTTATTGTTCACAAGGTCGCCATGGAACTGTTCCATGCGCGTCTGGATGGGGGCAAAGTGTTAGCCCACATGTTCTTCAAATGATCGATTTGATCGATCAATTGAGGCAACATAATCTCATCCTGAATGACATTCTCGGTAGGAGTGTCATTCTTGGTTCTCTGCCAGCTTCATTCCGCCAGTTTGTGATGTACTTCAACATGCACGGGACAGTCTGCACCTACCAGGAGCTACATAGGATGTTGCTCACGGCAGAAGAGGATCTGAAGAAGGGAGTACCGACTCGCCCACCTAGATCTACTTCTCTGTCTGCTTCTTCCCAAGGAATGTCCAAGGGAAAGAAGAAGAAAGGGAAGAAGAAGGCCTTCGGTCCTCCACAGCAGGCGAAGATAGCCAAGCCCAAAAGGGCTTCTGAAGACAAATGCCACCACTGCGGCAAGGTCGGGCACTGGAAGAGGAACTGTCCAGATTACATTGCCCAGCTGAGGAGAGACAGAGCATCTACATCAGGTACTTTTATTTTTCCAGTTATTGATTTATCTTTGGCTTGTGAAGCCGTTACATCCAGCTGGATTTTAGATTCTGCTTGTCCCATTCACATTTGCAATTCGTTGCAGGTGCTGAAGGAAAGTAGGAGGCTGAAGCCAGGAGAGATGCAGTTGCGGTTCGGGAGTGGAGACTCTTTGGATGCAGTTGCAGTGGGAGTATGCGAGATCTCATTGCCGAATGGGACACTTTTGTTATATGACTGTCATTTTGTACCAGGATGTGTCGCTAATATTATATCACTTTTTGTATTGATACAGAAGGCTATTGTATTAATATTAAGAATAGTTCTTTGTATTTATGATAAAAATAATATTCAGATCCTTAGTTGTCCAAACCAGCATGGTCATTACACATTGCAAACTTCAAAGATATATTAAATACTGGAGTTAATAAACGTAGTTTACCTGTAATTAATAATACTGAACTTTGGCATATGAGACTTGGTCACATTGGCGTTAAACGCCTTACCCAATTGGTTAGGAATGGTTTGATATCAGATCTTACCATTGAATCCTATCCAACTTGTGAATCCTGTATTCAGGGTAAGATGACCAAAGCCCCATTTTCTGGTGTTGGACACCGTGCCACTAACTTACTGGAACTCGTACATTCTGATGTATGTGGTCCACTAAGTCAAACTGCTCACAGTGGTTATTCGTACTTCGTTACCTTTACCGATGATTTATCACGGTACGGTTATGTGTATTTGATGCGACATAAATCGGAAACCTTTGAAAAGTTCAAAGAGTTCCGTAATGAAGTAGAAAAACAACTGGTAAATATATTAAATGCCTTCGATCAGATCGAGGCGGCGAATATATGAGTGGTGAGTTCATGGATTATATGAAGGAGAATGGGATTCTCGCTCAATATACTCCTCCAGGTACACCACAGCACAATGGTGTATCTGAAAGGAGAAATCGGACTTTATTGGATATGGTCCGATCGATGTTGAGTTTCACAGATTTGCCCTATTACTTATGGGGTTACTGTCTCTTAACAGCCGCACATCTTTTGAATAAGATTCCTTCAAAGGCTGTTCCTACGACACCGTATCAGATATGGTTCGGTAGGAGACCGAATCTTAATTATATTAAGGTTTGGGGTTGTCCTGCCTATGTCAGGGTGACTCAGCAAAGTAAGCTTTCGCCTCGAGGGCAAAAGTTTAGGTTTGTTGGATATCCCTCAAATACGAGGGGATATCTGTTCTATGATACCGAGCATCGAAATGTGTTCGTAGCTCGCTTCGCAAAATTTCTAGAAGTAGAATTTTTGTCAGAAGGTTGATCATAGACAGGTTGAGCTTGATGAAGTCCAACCTGAAAACAACGAACCAACGGAGGAACCTGAAGTTCAAGTAGATGAAGGACCTTCAACACACACACTCCGTAGGTCGGAAAGGGTATCTAGACCTCCTGAACGCTTGTATTTGATACAAGAAAAGAGTCTGGATGTTCTCTTAGTTGAAGAGACAGATCCTTTCACCTATAGAGAATCGATGTTGGACATCGACTCCGTGAAATGGCAAAGTGCCATGAAATCCGAGATAGACTCAATGCATGAAAATCAAGTTTGGGACTTGATTCCGCTTCCCGAAGGAATTGTTCCTATCGGTTGTAAATGGGTTTACAAGAGGAAGCGCGGGCCTGACGGTAAGGTTGAAACTTACAAGGCCCGACTGGTAGCAAAAGGTTACACGCAGCGACCTGGCGTCGACTACGATGAAACTTTTTCGCCAGTAGCAATGAAGTGCTTATCTATCGGATTTTGCTTTCTATAGCTGCGTATCATGACTACGAGATTTGGCAAATGGATGTCAAAACGGCTTTTCTAAATGGATTTCTTGATGAAGAAATCTATATGGAACAGCCGGAAGGTTTCACATCCAGCGAAACCTCGGGTATGGTATGTAAGCTTAAGAAGTCCATTTATGGACTTAAACAAGCTTCACGAAGTTGGAATCTTCGTTTGACGAGATTATGATCGTCTGGTTTTCTCAAGAATTCGGAAGAATCCTGTGTGTATCAGAAGGCCAGTGGGAGCATGGTCGTATTTTTAGTCCTATATGTTGATGACATCCTAATCATTGGGAATGATTTAGGTATGTTACAAAGCGTTAAAGCATATCTCTGTAAGAATTTCTCCATGAAGGACCTGGGAGAAGCTTCCTATGTTTTAGGGATAAAACTCTATCGAGATAGACAAAGGAGGCTGATTGGGTTATCCCAATCAACGTACGTAGATAAGATCTTGGAACGGTATAGCTTTGGTAACTGTAAGACAGCAAACATACCGTTCAGACATGGGATTCATCTTTCTAAGAAGATGTGTCCACAAACAGAAGATGAGAAGGTTAGAATGTCTAACCAACCTTATGCTTCGTGTTTGGGTAGCATAATGTATGCCATGTTATGTACGAGGCCTGATATCAGTTTCGCTGTTAGCGTAACCAGTCGATATCAGTCCAATCCAGGTAATGACCATTGGATGGCCATTAAACATATCCTAAAGTATCTTAAAGGTACTAAGGATAAGTTGATTATTATGGAGGAAACGAACTGCAGGTTAACGGGTATACAGACTCCGATTTTCAATCGGATCCCGATGATAGAAAGTCTACATCTGGATTTGTCTTTACCCTTAACGGAGGTGCAGTATGTTGGAAGAGTTCCAAACAGGGATCTACAGCTGATTCCAGCTTCTGAAGCCGCAAAAGAGGCTGTGTGGATAAAGAACTTTATCACAGAATTGGGAGTTGTCCCAAGTATCGAGAATGCGATTCCGTTATACTGTGATAATACTGGAGCCATTGCGCAAGCAAAAGAACCGAGGGCGCATCAGAAGTCGAAGCATGTGGAACGCAAGTACCACATCATTCGAGAGATCGTGTCGCGAGGGGATATTGTCGTGTGCAAGGTACCGAGTGAAGACAACGTAGCAGACCCGCTGACGAAGGCCATACCTCCGAAGTTTTGATAAACACGTGGAGTCGATGGGTATTAGATACAATCGATATTGGCACTAGAGCAAGTGGGAGATTTTGTAGGGGTTGGTGCTCAGAGCGCCAATTCCCGGTTGTATTTTGTTAAATACTTCTGTAAAACATTATTATTAGTAATAATATATGCAGTTTCTATAATATAATCTAATCTTTTATATGGTAAAGACGTAATGACCCTAGAATGATTAGTCATGATACAGTTGCAAAAGCGTCGCAACGGACATTGAGTCGTATCATGACGTTGTCATTCTCAGACAGTTCCTGGTCAAGGTTTACACTACTTGGTCAGTATAGTAAACCCGTTGAGACCGGTACATGTCGTATACTGGAATATATGATTCCAATGGTTTCTCAATGAACCATAAGTCTTGGAGACTAGTATAGACGTGTAGGTGTTTATAGTGGATAAACACTGAACGACTCACCGAAGATTCTTAATGGATGGTACACCAGCGTCAATAAGAATCTTCTTGGGTTGAGTAGCACTTGTGATTCTTAGACTTGAGATGCCATTGTGGGCACATGAGACATCTTCTACACTTAGATGGCAGTCACGTCACCGATCTATTTAGATCAGACCTCCGCCTGTTCGTTGGTGTAGATAGATCCTCAGGGTGTCCTATGTGTATCAAGATAGGATCCGTCAGTTCTGTGTACCAGAGCATAGGTAGTCCATATGATTAGCAATCAGATAAAACCATGGGCCCGTGGTAAGTTTAGAAGCTAGTTCTAAACATTCTTTTTGAGATTGCTAATAGAATAGTCGACTGGATAGTCCCGATAGAGATTTGACGTTTACATCTATATCTCTGGGATTTATCCGGATACCTGTGACGGAGGAATTATACATTTGCCATGACCTCGACCTGTATGGTTTAGCGAGATTATCCGTGATCGTCATAATCTACGGGTGGATAGATTATGGACATGAAATTGATTTCGTGACGGATATACCTGAACCTAGAGAGTCTCAATAATGAAACATACTCGTAGAGCACTAGAGCAACATAAATAAATAATATTGATTATTTATAAAGTCGTTTAAAGGTTAAACGCAAGATACGTGCTAAAGGACTAGATAGTCATTTACTTAATTATTGTGTATTTACATTTAATACTTGATTAATTTAAATACACATTAATTAATAGTCAAAATGAGTTATTTGACTTATTTCCTAAATGAATATATGTTTTTAATATTTAATGTAAATATTATACATATATTTAATATATTTGTATTTGATTAATTAATTAATTATTTAATTGTTAAATGATTAAATTAATTAAAATATAAATATTTACTTAGGATATATAATTAAATGACATTAGTTGCCTTTGTTGACTTAAATAAATATCTAATAAAGTGTTTATAGATATTTATGCAAGTTGATTTAAATGATATTGAAATGAAATTGAAATTACAATTTCTTGCATTTGGTCTTGCATTTTCGGCCAAGGCATTTTTTGGCAAGTATAAATTGTTTTTTTCATTTTTCATTTCACTTAACCTAATACACTTTATACAAACAAACTCCATTGAAGAAACTTTGAAAGCTTGAAAGAAAAAGAAAAATCAAGAAAAAGCTTGGATTTAGTAAGTTTTTCAACTTACTATTAGAGAGGAATATGTTCCTTAGGTTCTAGGCTTCACTATGTGTGTTCTTAGATAATTTCTTTCTTTATTTCTTGTGTTTTTGTTGATGGAAGTTTGAATGAAGTGTTGAGCATGTATGATGAAGAAAGAATGTAACGTGTAGTTATATATTCTTTTAAGGTTTATGAAACCATGTTGCTATTCTAGAGTTGTTGACCCACTCTTAAATGACCTAGATTTGATCTTGAGTTGTTTCATTGTGTTGAGACTTGAATTGGATGAAAGATTGATGATTGAAACATTTGATTTAATGTAAATGGCCTAATTTGTCCAATTTGTGGAAATTGAAAAATTAGGGTTTATAACCAATTCCAATTTGGGGGTTTTGAATATGTTGAGCATTTGGGTGTGTATATGATGCATGCAAAGTTTCATGTTGATTGGATTTCATTTGATGAGTTTTGAAGCATGAAATGACCAAATGGTCAATAATGCACCAAATGTGCTCTCGGCATTGTGAGGAAATTTTGGGTTTTTGTGGCTTTGGTTTTTTGATGTTTTGAACATGATAAGTTCATCTTAGAAATGATTTAGAATCATTCAAAATTGATTGGATCAATTTCGGACTAAAATGGACAAAACCATATAAGGGTAATTTGGTAATTTCACTTGAATTTGATTCATTTGAAATTTATTTCATAATTTGATTATTGGAATATTAAATAAATATGTTTATTTAATAAATCCGAGAAAAAGTTTTGAAATCTGAAAATCGGATTTTCACCGCTTCCGCTGCGTTACCGGATTCACCCCCTAAATAACCCCTTCAAAATGGTATCAGAGCGAGTCTGATTCTAGGCCACCTAATATGATAGCCTTCATTGAATCAATGTTTAATCATGTTTTATTGACTTTATGCATGCTTATTAGGATCTAACTGGTTAGATTTAGGGTGTATGACACTTAGCGGAAAATCCCTAATAATAAGGTTTAAATGTAATTTTGTATTTGATGCATGTTATATGGTCCGTCTTGTCAATACATTTATGAATACTTCTTTGTGATACATCCGAGACCGTGCCTCTGCTGTGAGGGTGTAGCCGATAAAGATTTATTTATACCGGATGTATATTGATACTAGATAAATTCAAGCGAAAGCGGAATTCTGAACGTGCCCTAGCTGTCAGGATTACGTAAGTAACTTGAGTTTATCATTGGCGAGTTTAACCTTGGTACGTCTCCTTGTGGGCCTGCCTTCGCAGCGACAACGAGAAACGGCCAGGACCGGGACTTAGGAGTCATTAGTGAATGATTGACAAATGAGTTGTCTACCTGATGAATATACGTAGGCGAGACCGTGCCTCTGCTGTGAGCGAAATATATCACGGGATCCACTTTTCACTATTTATATTTAATTTAATTATTAAATATTTGTATTCTGTTTTGGGATTACAGTATTGCATGATTTAGTGGGAGGGGCATATTAGATTAAAAATCCATGATCTAGTTTATGCTTTTGATATTATATGAAACTGCTTAATTTCTGCTAACCGTTTTTCGTGATCTATATGATAGATTTGCGATGGCGGGTCAATCCACAAACCAGTTTGCGCGTATGTTATGCGAACAAACTGAAAGGCGCTGAGAACTTTGCAGACTGGGAATTGGATTTGAGGATTGTCCTCGATTCCGAAAAGTTGGGTTATGTTCTTGAGGGTCCTTTACCCCTTGCAGTGGGTGAGGATGCTTCGGAGGAGGAACGCCAAGTTTTTGAAGCTTGGAAGAATGATGATTTAAGGGTTAAATCATACATTCTTAGTTCGCTCTCTCCGAAACTCAAGCAACAATACTATGGAACATCAGATTCCTATAGTATGATAACGCGATTAAGACAATCGTTCGAGAACCAGGAACAAGTTATTGTTCACAAGGTCGCCATGGAACTGTTCCATGCGCGTCTGGATGAGGGGCAAAGTGTTAGCCCACATGTTCTTCAAATGATCGATTTGATCGATCAATTGAGGCAACATAATCTCATCCTGAATGACATTCTCGGTAGGAGTGTCATTCTTGGTTCTCTGCCAGCTTCATTCCGCCAGTTTGTGATGTACTTCAACATGCACGGGACAGTGTGCACCTACCAGGAGCTACATAGGATGTTGCTCACGGCAGAAGAGAGGAGAATGAAGAAGAAGGAGTACCGACTCGCCCACCTAGATCTACTTCTCTGTCTGCTTCTTCCCAAGGAATGTCCAAGGAAAGAGAAGAAGGGAAGAAGAAGAAGGCATTCGGTCCTCCACAGCAGGCGAAGATAGCCAAGCCCAAAAGGGCTTCTGAAGACAAATGCCACCACTGCGGCAAGGTCGGGCACTGGAAAGGAACTGTCCAGATTACATTGCCCAGCTGAGGAGAGACAGAGCATCTACATCAGTACTTTTATTTCTTTTAGTTTTCCAGTTTTGATTTATCTTTGGCTTGTGAAGCCGTTACATCCAGCTGGATTTTAGATTCTGCTTGTCCCATTCACATTTGCAATTCGTTGCAGGTGCTGAAGGAAAGTAGGAGGCTGAAGCCAGGAGAGATGCAGTTGCGGTTCGGGAGTGGAGACTCTTTGGATGCAGTTGCAGTGGGAGTATGCGAGATCTCATTGCCGAATGGGACACTTTTGTTATATGACTGTCATTTTGTACCAGGATGTGTCGCTAATATTATATCACTTTTTGTATTAGATACAGAAGGCTATTGTATTAATATTAAGAATAGTTCTTTGTATTTATATGATAAAATATATTCAGATCCTTATTGTCCAAACCAGCATGGTCATTACACATTGCAAACTTCAAAGATATATTAAATACTGGAGTTAATAAACGTAGTTTACCTGTAATTAATAATACTGAACTTTGGCATATGAGACTTGGTCACATTGGCGTTAAACGACTTACCCAATTGGTTAGGAATGGTTTGATATCAGATCTTACCATTGAATCCTATCCAACTTGTGAATCCTGTATTCAGGGTAAGATGACCAAAGCCTCATTTTCTGGTGTTGGACACCGTGCCACTAACTTACTGGAACTCGTACATTCTGATGTATGTGGTCCACTAAGTCAAACTGCTCACAGTGGTTATTCGTACTTCGTTACCTTTACCGATGATTTATCACGGTACGGTTATGTGTATTTGATGCGACATAAATCGGAAACCTTTGAAAAGTTCAAAGAGTTCCGAAATGAAGTAGAAAAACAAACTGGTAAATATATTAAATGCCTTCGATCAGATCGAGGCGGTGAATATATGAGTGGTGAGTTCATGGATTATATGAAGGAGAATGGGATTCTCGCTCAATATACTCCTCCAGGTACACCACAGCACAATGGTGTATCTGAAAGGAGAAATCGGACTTTATTGGATATGGTCCGATCGATGTTGAGTTTCACAGATTTGCCCTATTACTTATGGGGTTACTGTCTCTTAACAGCCGCACATCGTTTGAATAAGATTCCTTCAAAGGCTGTTCCTACGACACCGTATCAGATATGGTTCGGTAGGAGACCGAATCTTAATTATATTAAGGTTTGGGGTTGTCCTGCCTATGTCAGGGTGACTCAGCAAAGTAAGCTTTCGCCTCGAGGGTAAAAGTTTAGGTTTGTTGGATATCCCTCAAATACGAGGGGATATCTGTTCTATGACACTGAGCATCGAAATGTGTTCGTAGCTCGCTTCGCAAAATTTCTAGAAGTAGAATTTTTGTCAGAAGGTGGTGATCATAGACAGGTTGAGCTTGATGAAGTCCAACCTGAAAACAACGAACCAACGGAGGAACCTGAAGTTCAAGTAGATGAAGGACCTTCAACACACACACTCCGTAGGTCGGAAAGGGTATCTAGACCTCCTGAACGCTTGTATTTGATACAAGAAAAGAGTCTGGATGTTCTCTTAGTTGAAGAGACAGATCCTTTCACCTATAGAGAATCGATGTTGGACATCGACTCCGTGAAATGGCAAAGTGCCATGAAATCCGAGATAGACTCAATGCATGAAAATCAAGTTTGGGACTTGATTCCGCTTCCCGAAGGAATTGTTCCTATCAGTTGTAAATGGGTTTACAAGAGGAAGCGCGGGCCTGACGGTAAGGTTGAAACTTACAAGGCCCGACTGGTAGCAAAAGGTTACACGCAGCGACCTGGCGTCGACTACGATGAAACTTTTTCGCCAGTAGCAATGCTTAAGTCTATCCGGATTTTGCTTTCTATAGCTGCGTATCATGACTACGAGATTTGGCAAATGGATGTCAAAACGGCTTTTCTAAATGGATTTCTTGATGAAGAAATCTATATGGAACAGCCGGAAGGTTTCACATCCAGCGAAACCTCGGGTATGGTATGTAAGCTTAAGAAGTCCATTTATGGACTTAAACAAGCTTCACGAAGTTTGAATCACGAGAGCTTTGTTCCATATCGGTGTCTTGTCCAAGTTGTGGTTTGTTGGCCAAAGTCAAGACCACTTCTTGTCTATCGACATTGATTACGAAGCTTTCCATGGTCAATGGGTCGCGTTTAACTGGGATCACTAAGTTTGTTGTGCCAAAGCCAAAGCTTAGTTGATTAAGAGGAAAAAATGTTAGGTAATATATTGGATATATAAGATATATGTTTCGGACTTGTATGTCCCCCTACTGGATCTAGGAATTGGATTGGATCCAATTGATCTTAGAGACCTACCTAGTTAATTATCATACAATTTGTTGGCCAAAGTCAAGATTGTGTGATATTTAACGGGATCCTAGCCCGCTAGGAAACACGGTTTCCCGAGTACTCGACAGAGGGTTAGAGGCTTGCCGAAAAATAGTGGGAGGCAAGAATTGAATTTGCAATATTTGTTTAATTACTTGCCATACGCGCTCAAATCAAATATCATTCGTCAAATAAATTAAATATTAGTTGGACTAATATTTAAACGTTGTTTTAATAAACAGTTGGACTGTATTCAAACAATTCATTTATAGTTGATTAAATAGTTGGACTATTATAATCATTATAATAAATAGTACCGAAAATCGTTGATTAAATAGTTGGACTATTAGAATCAAGATGTAATTGAAAGATTGACATTTAAAACATAATCCTATGGAAAATGTATTTAAATGGTTTAATTTTCAAATTGGGAATAAATTTCAGGATAGTCCTGAAATCTAATAAGTTACTTTATTTGATAAAATAACATATTAGGCCTAAGCCCGGAGTTAAGCAAATAGTAGAGCATAATCTTTGGAAGATTTATGTGATGATAACTTTAGTGCTTAATCCATTAAGCTTGTCGCAGTAAACTCCTTAATTTCTTTGTCAGAACTAAGGGTTAGATCCTTAAGTATGATAATGAAATTGAAGGATCTTCATAAATCTATACTTAGATTTTTAGAAGTACTAAATTGAAATACATAACTCTTGGAGAGTTAATGACTATTCTCAAGAAGACAAAGTCAAAAGTTTGCAATAGGCAAGTAGCGCAAGGCGCACCTTACTTCGATATTCTAGAAACCCGAGGCTTGGCCAAAGGCTTCTGGGATGTCAAAAGGGAAAAGGCAAAATCATTATAATCTTCTAGGAATATAAATGACATATCCCAAAATGTCTGCCTAAATTGTGGCAAACGGGATCGCGGAAGCGTGACTGCCGTTTGGACAAAGCAGACATGAAGGAATTGAAGACGGGGCAAGGCTCTGACTTCAAATATGTTTGTCATAAATATGTTCACTACTAGTAATAAAATTGGATTTTAAATACTTAGTGTGGTACATAAATATGTACTGATGTTCAGAATATTCTTTGAGCAGGATACTGACTTCAGTTGAGATTAATCTGCGAATCGGAAACGGGAGGTAAGTCGTTGTTTCAACCGTAGATACCAAAGTTTAAGAACTACCCTTTGGGTGTGTACTTAAATTATGAAACTTTTAAAATGTAACTAGTTTGACTAGATACATTATCTTTATATCAGAGTATAATCCGTTGCGGATATACCTTTATATTCTAGAACACTAAAGTGTTTCATCATATAAAGATGATATTGAGATAAACACATCAGATGTGAATAACAATATTTATATTTTGAATATAAATAAATCTCAAACATATAACATGACAAACAAATAGCTCAAACTGATTTGATCAGAAGAAACTTAAAAGAGGCATTGTTGTCTGGGACACAATTTAAACAAGACTCGTATATCCACACTTTTGAAGAGTGGGTACTAGGACAAATTTGATTCCATTCAAATAAAGTCTACGAATCTAATTTATTAGGCAATGTGCCTAAAACACTATTTACTTGGTAAAAGTGTAATTGCCACCGATCTGTTAGCCCTAGTTCATAGTGAAGCAAGTGGGCCCATGTCTAGCTAGGCTAGAGGTAGATATGAAAATTTCGTGACCTTTACGGATGTGGCTTCGCGTTATGGTTATGTGTTTCTTTAGAAACACAAATCGGAAACTTTTACAGTTTCGACACGAAATAGACAAACAGATCAGCTAAAGTATTATACTGTCACGGTTAGACCATGATGAAAATACTTAAGCAATAAGTTTCTAATATACTTGAAAGAGTATAGTATTCTTTCAAAAAGGACTCCTCCCGGAACACGTCATTTTGACGATGTGTCCGAACTGAGTAACCTAATTTTATTGGACATGATAAGGTTAATCATGAGTCGCTCTGAGCTACCATTTTCTTCAACGGATAAGCATAAACATTGCAGAACTTATTTAGAATAAGGTTCCATAAAATTTGTTTGACAGATTTCATATTAGATATGAACAGGAAAGAAATCGGGTTTCTCATTCCTGAAAATTTGGGAATGCTAGGCATACGTTTGGATGATACCAAACTAGAACCCAAATTGGATAAGTGCCTAATGTAGGTTATCCTAGGGATACCAAAGTATAGTTCTTATACATCCCACAAGAGAACAATTTAATTGTTGCTCGCCATGCGGTTTTCCTAAGAGGAATACCGATATGCAGTGGTAAGTGGGAGGATAGTATAACTCGATGAAAATCGGAGTAATACTGTTCCAGGCACCCATTCCTTAATAGAACACAAATAGTTCATCAAGGATGAAACTATTCCAGTAATCTTCGAATACACAAGAACCACGTAAGTCAGAGAGAATCAGAAAACAACATGGGGTATGAGTTTCTGATCTCTTCTCATAAAGATGTTAATCTTATTAAGGTATACCAACTGACTACGTATGAGGAAGTGATACAAGGTATCGACTCCCTATTATGACAAAGTGTCATGAGTCCGAAATGGATTCCATGTATACCAACTATGTTTAGACACTAGTTGATGTACCGCAAGGCATTGTGCCTATTGGTACTATAAGTCTTCAAGGAAGACATATATGGATGGCAACATACCAACGTATAAAGCTAGGCTTTTAGCGGAAAGGTATCTTTATCAACATTGTGTTGATTACGATTCAACCTTTTACCTATTGCCACGGTAAATCCATTTGGATAATGCTTGCTAATGCTGCATGTTTCATTTATGAAATATGGCAGCTAAATGCCAAAACCGCTTTCCTTAAAGGAAACCTTTTGGAAGATGTTTACAACATCCTGACGGTTTTGTCGTACAATAACAATCAAACAAGGTTTGCTAGTTATTCGATCCATGTTTGGATTGAAGCAAGCATAGGTTCTTGGAATTATCGTTTTTGATGTAATCATAATGGTTTATGATTTAATTCAAAACGAAAATGATTCTTGTTTATATAAGGAGGTTAGTGGGAGCGCACTGACAATGGTTGTCCTATAAATAATGATAATATGTCATTTCTTGGAAATGATATTCCCATAATAATCGGTGAAAGTTTGGCTTTCGAGAAAATTCTCCGTAGAATTCTTGGGAGAAACAACCTTTATTCTAGGAATAAAAATCTATTGGGATAGATTTAAAGTTGTTAACACTCTCCGAGAAATCGTACATTGAAAAATGTACGCGACTTGGTGTCTCATACGCTTTGAGCATATGGATTCACAAACAGGCCATTCCAAGTGATAGTCACTGAATTGATATTAAGAACATCCATTAGTATCTTAGAGATCTAATGATGTTGTCTTAATCTATGGAGAAGGAGAACTTGAAGTGATTGGGATCACTACTGCAAGTTTCCTAACCGATGAAAACGACTATAAGTCACCAACGGTACTATACAGTTTGAATAACGGAACAGTGAGCTGGAAATCTTCCAAGCAAGATACTGTTACCGAATAAACAACAAATGCGGGTTATTGCTGCAGCTGAGGTAGCAATAGAAGCCATTTGGGTCGATAACAAATCTAATTAGATTAGATATAGTTTTGTTAGCAGCTGAGCTAGGCTACAGCACAGGCTAAAGAATTAATGGTCTCATCAACGATCTAGATACGTACTTCGATATTCATCTGATCCGTTCGGATCATACATTGTAGCGATGTGATGATCGAATAAATCGCATCAGATGATAATCATGCAAATCCGCTGACGAAAGCCTTTTCTCAGCAGTTTGAGCCAACCGTACATAGTTCGGGTGTTAGACACTCGAGTGACTGCCTATAGGCCAAGTGGGAAATTGTTGGACAGTTATGACCCATAGCGTCACTATTGGTACAGATCATGGTGTTGTTGTACAAATTAACTATGTGACAAATGAGATTGCTCTCTTATCATTTGTGATTAGATCACCAAGATGTTAAATGATAGGAGGTCCATATGATTAGTTCCTGGATTGAGAATGATATGAGACAGTATCAGTCCACGAAGGATTAATCATTAAATATCCCTAGTCAGAGTATTATCGAGATTGGACATCGATAAATACGTAAAAGACTAGTATTACACTTGTGCGCGTTGTGAGGGCATAACAACATAGTTCTCATATATTTGGGTATATGATACTCATGCAAGTGTAATAGGAGGTTGTGTTTCACCGATGGTACGGGAAACAGCTTCGCTCTGGATAGACCCCCTCAAAATTCCATTGGTAGTATGATTGTGTGTCTATGGAAGTCCGAAATCAGGGTATGTGTATTTGGTCTTAACCTG
Source organism: Zanthoxylum bungeanum (assembly GCA_019454045.1). Taxonomy (NCBI): domain Eukaryota; kingdom Viridiplantae; phylum Streptophyta; class Magnoliopsida; order Sapindales; family Rutaceae; genus Zanthoxylum; species Zanthoxylum bungeanum. The sequence goes on from SKCR01047313.1 coordinate 23,292, forward strand.
AGACTTGCACCGCTAATACTTGCGACAATCAATATACTTTGGTTTTGGTCATCCAGGGCTTTAACAGGTTCTCTGTACGCCTCTGCTGGGTATATTGAGAATCGTAGTGTGTTGGGTGTGATGTCAAGACGGAAGTATCACTCCAGTCATATGGAGATGATGGTCATGTAGGATACGGGACTGGTTCTCTTAAATGCTGCAGCTATCGGGATATTATGACTAGGTCATGTATATCTGATTATAGAGACTAGTTACCAGACATCCGATATGTGTTTCGTACGGGGCAGACACAATTCCAGCCCCAGGCCTAGCACGTGATCATATGATACTGGATCGACATACGCAATACTACGTATACTACGCCTGATATAGATCGCTTATTCCTGTAAGCATGTTTATGGAGAATTGGGTAGGCATGACGCTTTGCTAGAAGCCAACCTTGTCTTGTAAATCGGTACAAATGTAGTACTAGTTACTTACGTGTTCGGATAGTCCGACGGCCGAATTTACTGCCAACATATCCGAGGATCTCATGGGTCGCTTCCCGAAGATTCACCGATGACGTATGACTCGCACTTTATTAATCTGGAATTAATTAGATGAGAGAGAAAATTAATCTGGGATTAATTACGGAGATATTTTATCTGGGATAAAATATCAATAAAGAGAGAACGATTAATTTGGAATTAATTCGAATAATAAAATATTATTCGATATATTATACGAAATTGGATTTCGACGCGGAATTAAAATTAGATTTTAATTCGTGCGAACGAGTTAATTTAGAATTAATTCGTTAGCGATGTGAATAGTGATTTCGCTAGTCGTAATCATTTAATTACCTCGCAACGGAAAATTCGTTAATTTGGAATTAGCGAACCCGAGCCCGGGATTGTTTGCGAGCGCATTCGCATTTCAAATTCGAGTGCAGCACGCAAGTTAAATCAAGCGTCAAATCGCTAGTCGCATCTAGCGTCACATCATCCGTCAATCAAGTGATAGATGTCTTTCACTTTGTGTGATTGACACCAGTCACTATTCATGAGTGATGTGACTTGATGTAAGTTGATAGAAAGCTTTTTAAAAGCTTGATTGACATTTACAATTGTTTATTGATTGTATATGATTTATTTTGATTTTGGAAATTAAAAAGAGAAGTGTATTAGATACACTAAATTATTACAACCAAAAATCAATCTCTCTCTCCTCTTTTCTCTTCTCTCACACACGCCCATGGGGCTTTTCTTCACTGGTTTTTCTGGGTAAAAAACCGAGCATGAAGGGAAGCAAAAAAGTCATGATTTTGTTGCAAAATCAAGAGTGCTAGCACACTACGAAGTCATGCGAATGTGATAGGGAAATCCACCCATGAGCTTGGGATCATTTAACAAAGCTTGGAGCTTGATGAAGGACCACCAAAGCCGAATCCATGGAGGACAGAAACAGCCACTGCCGTGAGCTTCTCAAAGGGCAGAAAAAGTTTTTGTTGTCTCTCGCATCGCTCAACCGATCAATGTAAGTATTCCGCAACTTCCTCGATTGTATTCGCACTTATTTCTTGCTTGTTATTCGATCCTCGGGACCGTAGAAACTCCAACAAGTATTTCCTTGGACACACCTCATCCAACAGATACCAAAGTAGTGTGGATCAGAAACGGTTCAGGACCTGTATAGGAGTCATATTTGATGTGATTTATAATTGCTATCTACTCGCGAACATACGTAGGTGCAACGTGTCAAAGCTCTGTGTAGAAATGTGTTCGTGGGATCCACTTCCTACTATATAATTTAATTTAATTATTGAATTCTCGTATTTTGTTTAGGGATTATGGAATTACGTAAAGTAGTGGGATGACATCTTTAGATTAAAAATCCATGATTTGTTGATCATTTATTTTTTCTTTTGTTAATTATTGTGATGACTGCTACCACTTATTCTAATCCTTCTGCGAGTGTCATTGACACAAACAAACTGGTTGGCTGTGAAAACTTTTATGAATGGAATTAGATATGTTGATGGTGTTTTCCGGGCACTATGTCATTTAAGCAGCACGACAGGGGTAAAAGGGTAATTCCCTTATTGGTCCGGATCATTAATACCGACCCGACCACATGAGTCAGGGGCCGAGCACTTAAGATCGTTAACCCGACCACTTAAAGATTGGATGACCGGGCAATTATCAGGTCGACAGCAGCATTCTCAGTACAAAAGACTATTATGACCGACCACATGAAGACCGAGCATAGGGCAAGACATGTTCGGGAAAATAAGGCATTTTATCCATATGAGATAAGATAATAAGTTATCCTACTTTCATGGGGTAAACTAGTAAATGTCCTAGTATGATAAAAGAAGTAAATGTAGTTTTGATTAGGAATCCTTATGGGAAAAGGGAACAGTTTTGACTAGGAATCCTTATGGGAAACGAAATTGTTTCAACTAGGAAATTCTTGTACAAATAGGAATATGATTTCTATACTATTATAAATAGGAGGGCAGAGTATGTGTAAAGGGCATCAGAAAATAAGGGATCTGAATCTTCAAGCTCTGACTTGTAGAAAACAAAAAGAGACCCGAAAAGAGTGTTTAAGTAATAAAAGTACCATCCCGTTTGTGTCCGTGGACGTAGGTCGGATCCAAATCCACCGAACCACGTTAAATCCCCTTGTTGTTTGGTGTGTTTATCTGTTTTTCGCTAAATTTGCCTTTGGTCCCCCATAACCAAACAAATTCACTATTGAGGGAGGATTTCCTCGGGAGCGATATTCCCATATTACCCTGAGACCAAAATCAGCCGTCAACAGTTGGCGCCGTCTGTGGGGAAACTCAACAAAAAGCAGCTCGCGTAGTAAGACAATGGCGGAAGACGGAAGCCACCAACCATCAGGGAGCTCGGCTGCAGATTGGATGGAGAAGATTGAGGAAAACCTTAGGAAAGAAAGGGAGGAAAGCCGAACTCTGCTAAAAACCATAGTAGACCGGTTGGAAAGGATAGAAGGAGCACACAATGAAAAATTCGAAGCGGGGACTAGCCGACAAAGGAACGACATAGCAGAAGGAAAAAGAATTGTCGATATAAGTGAGGACGACAGACCCCGGAAGAAGGATCCTTACAGGGTAAGATCCGTAGTGGTTCAGGGAGATTCCCGGACCGAGGACACATGGGAGGAAGAGAGTGACAAATCATCACCAGACCCCTCCTATGATAGCCTTCGCAACACCCGGCGAAAGGAGAAAGAATACGACGAAGAAGTAAAAGAAGATACCAGCCACGAGAAGCACCACCCCCGGAATAACAGAAAGAAAGGAGACCGCAGGAGACGGAGTAGCACCAAAGATAGCAACATGAAATCTTGGTTACGGGAGGAGCTGATCAAATGGGGAGTACATCCCAGTGCAAACAAAGGGGATGTCCAGGACGGCAAAGATGAATCTCCTCTCGCGGAAAAAATAAGGTCGGTAAGATTCCCAAAGCGATTCAGCATGCCGACCATGGCACCCTACAAAGGCCACTCTGACCCGAAATCACACATCGAAAGCTTTGTCTTGTTGATGGAAGTCCAGGGAGTAGTAGGAGATGCCATCTGCAAAGTGTTCCCCCTAACTTTAAGTGGACCCGCCATCCTATGGTACAGAAGCCTGGCTCCGGGGAGCATCAGAGACTTCACACAACTTAAGAAGTCGTTCATTCGACACTTCAAAGGGGCTTGCGTCCCCAAAAAGACGATTGGAGAATTAAGACTTATGAAGCAAGGAGACGATGAACCCCTGAAGATATTTATTGAAAGATACCATAATATGGTACTCGAAGTCGGAGGGTATGAATCCCCCGAGGCCCTGGAAAGCTTGAAGGGAGCCTTGAAAATCGGAAGGCTATGGACTCATCTAAGGATCCAAGACACCCCGGACTACGCCACCGCTCTGGAGGTGGCCCGAAAATTCGTTTCATTGGAGAACGAAGAGAAAGTATCCCGAAAAGGGAACACTATCAGAGAAAGAACCGCAAGGGAGGGTGCTCCCCGCCGAGCAGAAAGAGAATCCAGAAGACCACTCCCGAAGTACAAAGAATTCAAGCCACTGCACCGGGACAATCAAGAGAGAAGGGCGCCAACCCAAGTAAACCATGTGGTCGGGGAAGATGCATACATTCCCCTAAAGAAACCACTGGGACAAATTGTCATGGAGATCCAGGGGAAAGGCCTCTTAGTAGAACCCGACCAACGAAGGTTTCCCCCGGACAAGAGGAACCAAAAGGCTTATTGCGTACACCACAACTCCAGAGGACATGCAACGGACGGATGTAAAGATCTACGAGAGCAGATGGAAGACCTAGCACGAAACGGATATCTGAACAAATACATTGACCACGAAGTTATGACGACCAGACAAAGAGCATGTGGCCGCCAAATCAACTGAGAAAAGGGCAGTTTGTCCCCGAAACATGAATAAAAACTTTCTCTTTTCAAAAAGGTTCTCGTCCACTTTCGTAAAACATAAATAGAAAGACTTACTCAAAAAACCGGGGACAAACTTAGCGCCTAATACAAAAAGAAACGACCAAAGCACTAAGACTTGATCGGCTCGGGGCTGGACTTTGTTGGACTTTGTTCCGCCGAGGCCATTCAGTTATTCGGCTCGGGGTTGGGTTACGTCCCACCGAGTCACGCATATTGGTCTGGGGACGGGACATTCCCCCAGAGCCAAATACCTCTTTCAGCTCGGGGCTGGATTTCGTTCCGCCGAAGCTACTTGGTTATTCAGCTCGGGGTCGGGTTATATCCCACCGAGTCAGCCCTTCGGACTGGGGACGTAACATTCCCCCAGGTCCAAGTGCCTTCTTCAGCTCGGGGTCGGGTACATCCCACCGAGTCAGCTCTTCGGACCGGGGACGTAACATTCCCCCAGGTCCAGGTGCCTTCTTCAGCTCGGGGTCGGGTACATCCCACCGAGTCAGCTCTTCGGACCGGGGACGTAACATTCCCCCAGGTCCAGGTGCCTTCTTCAGCTCGGGGTCGGGTACATCCCACCGAGTCAGCTCTTCGGACCGGGGACGTAACATTCCCCCAGGTCCAGGTGCCTTCTTCAGCTCGGGGTCGGGTTACGTCCCACCGAGTCAGCCCTTCGGACTGGGTACGTAACATTCCCCCAGGTCCAAGTGCCTTCTTCAGCTCGGGGTCGGGTACATCCCACCGAGTCAGCTCTTCGAACTGGGGACGTAACATTCCCCCAGGTCCAAATGCCTTTTTCAGCTCGGGGTCGGGTTACGTCCCACCGGGTCATGCTCATCGGACTGGGGACAGGACATTCCCCCAGGACCAAATATCTCTTTAGCTCGGGGTCCTCAGGGACATACTCGATGCATAGGATCCGTGGGAAGCATAGCACGGGGAGAGATGATACCCCTGTGGCGATTGCTTGCTCCAGTGTTACCGAACATAAGGAGGAATATGCCCTTAATGTATCGAGCACTCTTTGATCCTCATTTACCCGATGTAATGGATCCGTGGGAAGCATAGCACGGGGAGTGACAAGGCCCCCGTGACGATTGCTAGCTCCAGTGATACCGGACCTAAGGAGGGATATGCCCTTAGCGCCCCGGACACTCTTTGATCCATTCATCACTTGGATCCGTGAGAGGCACAGCACGGGGATGCGTTGAGCCCTTGTAGCGTGTGCCTACTCCAGCGTGGTAAGGAGGAGCCCTCACGAAACACACAGGCTCCCCAGTGGACCGACGTGTAGAGGATGTGCCCTTACCAATCAAACGCTCTTTTTGATCCAAATCTGGTTCGCCGGGACACTGAATTGAAAGATTCAGAATTGTGTTTTGGAGGCCTCGGGCAGGACGCTGTTTTGAGGCATCCGCGCTGTTGTTTACATTTGTAAAAAGTTTTCTTTTGGGACAAGTGCCGAGTCACCCCCACCTTTTTGGTCTTATTTTTCAAAGTTTTGATTTTATTTTTCGCTGGTCTGGCAAGGGGACGCCCGTGCCAGATTCGGTAGGGCTTCACAAGGTTGATTCAATTCCCTTCTGAGCAAGTCCCAAAGATTACCTGGCACATGGCTGGATTCGTTCCGCCGATGCCACTTGTTTATTCAGCTCGGGACTGGATTCGTTCCGCCGAGGCCACTTGTTTATTCAGCTCGGGACTGGATTCATTCCGCCGATGCCACTTGTTTATTCAGCTCGGGGCTGGATTCGTTCCGCCGAGGTCACTTGGTTTCTCTTAGCTCGGGGTCGGGTTACGTCCCACCGAGTCCGTCCTTTTGGTCTGGGGACGTAACATTCCCCCAGGGCCAAGTGTTCATCTCAGCTCGGGGTCGGGTCGTGTCCCACCGAGTCCGTCCTTTTGGTCTGGGGACGAAACATTTCCCCCGGAGCCAAAGTGTTCATTTCAGCTCGGGGTCGGGTCGTGTCCCACCGAGTCCGTCCTTTTGGTCTGGGGACGTAACATTTCCCCCGGAGCCAAAGTGTTCATTTCAGCTCGGGGTCGGGTTACGTCCCACCGAGTCGGTCGTCGTCAGCATAAGGGCAAAGCATTGTCTCCACGGGTAGATATCGAGGATCCTCGTTGACTGAGCTCATGAAGATGGCAGAAATGACCAGATTTGCAACCGAGGCATTTTTCTCTGCAGTTCCTGAAGTGACCACCGACAGATTCATTGACACACCATCATTTTTATAGTTCCCGGCATCAACTCACAAACTCGTTGTTACCGAGAACTAGGGGACAGATGTTGATGGTGTTTTCCGGGCACTATGTCATTTAAGCAGCACGACAGGGGTAAAAGGGTAATTCCCTTATTGGTCCGGATCATTAATACCGACCCGACCACATGAGTCAGGGGCCGAGCACTTAAGATCGTTAACCCGACCACTTAAAGATTGGATGACCGGGCAATTATCAGGTCGACAGCAGCATTCTCAGTACAAAAGACTATTATGACCGACCACATGAAGACCGAGCATAGGGCAAGACATGTTCGGGAAAATAAGGCATTTTATCCATATGAGATAAGATAATAAGTTATCCTACTTTCATGGGGTAAACTAGTAAATGTCCTAGTATGATAAAAGAAGTAAATGTAGTTTTGATTAGGAATCCTTATGGGAAAAGGGAACAGTTTTGACTAGGAATCCTTATGGGAAACGAAATTGTTTCAACTAGGAAATTCTTGTACAAATAGGAATATGATTTCTATACTATTATAAATAGGAGGGCAGAGTATGTGTAAAGGGCATCAGAAAATAAGGGATCTGAATCTTCAAGCTCTGACTTGTAGAAAACAAAAAGAGACCCGAAAAGAGTGTTTAAGTAATAAAAGTACCATCCCGTTTGTGTCCGTGGACGTAGGTCGGATCCAAATCCACCGAACCACGTTAAATCCCCTTGTTGTTTGGTGTGTTTATCTGTTTTTCGCTAAATTTGCCTTTGGTCCCCCATAACCAAACAAATTCACTATTGAGGGAGGATTTCCTCGGGAGCGATATTCCCATATTACCCTGAGACCAAAATCAGCCGTCAACAAGATATTAAGATTGTTTTAAGGTCAGAGAAGTTGGAATACATACTGGATAGTCCAGTACCTATAGATATTGTCCCGAGTCAACCCTTGATGAGAGAGAGTGATAAGTGTGGTTTATACCCACTTATTCTGACATCTTTAGCTTATTATTTTGTTATATTTTGAGATATTTAATGTCATTTATAGTTTATTTTATATTTTATTTGTAGGAAGTATTAGAACATGACGAATGGTTAATTACGCGTGTTTCGGGATTTATTGGAAGTATCGGACTCAAGAACATGATTTATAAAGGAAAGTATGCAAATGAGAGTTAAAACGTGGGTCCAAGGAAGAGGAAATTGTTGTTTGACCAAATCTAAAAACAAAGAGGAAGAAAACAAGTGGACCGTGAGTTATAATTAACTAGCTTTCCAATATTCCTTGATACAAAAAGAAGAAACCGTCGTTGAAGATAAAAGAGGTGGCGTGAGGTGTCAAGAAAAAAAAAAGAATGAAGAATAGGACAAAAAGGCATGCACGTGAATAGCAAAAAGGCGGCTGCTATAGTAAAAAGAAAAAAAAAAGCTGCGTTTATTATTAAAGAAGGTGGCACCTTTAATTCCAACAATACATGGCGCCTCAAGTTAGCACTCACCCCATATATTTTCCCGAGATTGTGGCGCCCAGGCGCCACTTATTGGATCTGCAGTGCTGCGCGAGGAGAAAACCTACGAGCTTCAGGAATTAATTTTTAGGATTTTTAAGATCCCTAATGATACCCAATGACTCCCAGACTCCACTATAAATATAATAGTTCTTCCAAATTCAGATGGGAGGCTAATACACAGCACAAAACATCAAATACATATTTTTAGAGATTCAAGGAGGATGATTGAAGAGCAACAAGAGGAGACGAAGGCGGTGACATCCGAAGAGTAAGAGATTTAATTCGGGTTTTATCATCTTATTTCTTTCTTAGAACTCTAATGATTTCCATTAGATTCATGACTTGTTTATCATTATTTTTATCTTTTGTCATGAACTAAACTCCTTAATTCTGGAGAATGATGTAACTGATGCTTGAACCTTGTAATTGTTTGTCAATTTTGTTACGAAGTTTTAATAATTTATTTATATTCTTTTGAGTTTAATGCTTCTTGATTGTTGGCCACAATTGAAGATGATAAATGTTTAGAATCTATCACTCGAGAGATGAAATTTTGAATAGATCTAGAGAATATAACCTAGGATTTTATAGAGTTCGAGAGAATCTGTAGTCCTTTGAAGTTGTTAATATAGAATCACAAAGCGTAATGAGTTGTTAACTTTTGGATTTTTATAGAGATATCGAAGTCTGTAGTTGATGATATTTTCACTCGGCACTCGAGAGAGGGAGTAAATATTTTAGGAATCTTGACTTATAAACAATATAACTGAACAAGGATTAATTAGCATAACAAATACATAAGCGACAGTTAGGTGAAATCAGGATCCAGAATCTCTATCGTATTAGTTCCTCATATTTTATTATTTTTATATTATTTAATTAAATCTTTATTAATTATCGTCTAAATAAAGTTAGGATTATCAATTGTAGTATTTAGTGCGAGTTAATGCAATCCTTGTGGGTTCGACACTCTAAACTCATTTAACTAAAACTTGACACCGTACAATTGCGGTACAATATCAAATATCACAACAGAGAGACTCTTCAGAAATGGAGGGATGATGACCTAAGAGTCATGTCACTCATTCTTTGTTCTATATCTCCTGATCTGAAGAGGCAATATGTGGATATGCCTGAATTTTTCAGCATTATTACTCAGCTTAGATAGCCGTTCTTGAACCAGAAGCAAGCTCTGGTATACAGAATCTCAATAGAACTGTTTCATGCTTGTCTGGCTGATGGTAAACCAGTGAGTCCACATATCTTGCACATGATGAATCTCATCGAGTGGCTTAGGAGGTGTGACTTCTAGCTGAATGAGACTCTGGGCTGGAATATGATTCTGGGCTCACTCCCACCATCTTATTCTTATTTTATCATAAACTTCAACATGCACGACATTCACTGTTCCTATAGTCGGCTACATGGGATGCTGTAGATTGCGGAGGAGGATATTAAGAAGTGTGTATTGACACTCATTACTAAGCCCTCATTGCCTAGTTATCATTTTTCCCAATCTGTAAAATCGGGAAAAAGAAAGAAGAAGAAGGCAAAAGAAGACCAATTCTGGTATTCATTCTAAAGGAAAAGTAGAAAAGATTGGCAAATCGAAGAAGAAGGCTGTCAGGGACAAGTGCCACCAATGTGGCAAGATTGGGCACTGGATGAGGAACTGCCCATACTACATTGCTTTCGTAAGATATAAGAGGGCTTCTACATCAAGTATATTTATTTTTCCTGTTATTGATATCTCTTTGACTTGTGAAGCCTTTGGTTCTAGATGAGTTTTAGATTCTATTTATCCTACTCACATCTGTAATTCTTTGGAGGGGTTAAAGGTCTATAAGATCCTGAATCCTGGGGAGATGCATTTACATTTTGAGAATGGGGATTCTCTGGCTGCAACGGCTGTGGGTGAATACGAGATTCAACTATCATATGGCATCATTATTTTGACGAACTGTATTTTTATGTCCGGCTGTGTGGCAAATATTATCTCCTTGTTTGTATTAGATTCCAAAGGATGTCATGTACTTATTAATGATCGTTTTTTTGTATATATATGATATGGATAATTTTTTGTTACATAAATATTCGAATTCACATGGTCAATATATTTTGCATGTTATTAGAGATGTTTATGTAATAGAGAATAATAAACATAATAGATCTGAAATAATTGATAATGAACTATGACATAGGCTCCCAAGATATATAAGTGTACGCCGCCTAACCTAGTTGGTTAAGAATTGTCTGATTGAGAATATAACCAAAAAACCTTATCAGGTACAATGAATAAATCTTCATTTACTGGTGTTGGACATCGGGCTAATGACCTATTAAAACTCATACATAGTGATGTATATGTCTCTATAAGTCATATTGCTCACAATGGCTATTTATACTTCATAACATTTACTGATGATTTGTCACAGTATGGTTATGTTTATTTGATGAAATATAAATCAGAAACCTTTGAAAGGTTCAAGGAATTCCGAAACGGAGTTGAAAAACAGACTCATAAATTCATCAAATGTCTTCAATCGGATCCGAGGTGGTGAATATATGAGTAGCGAGTTCACAGAGTATCTTAAAGGGAATGAGATCCACGCTCAATGCACTCTTCTGGGTACTCCGCACCTCAATGGAGTATCCGAAAGGAGAAATCGAACTTTATTGGATATGATCCGATCTATGTTGAGTTTTACAGATCTGCCTTACTTTTGTTAGACTATGCTCTTCTAAATGCTGCACATCTACGGAATAAAATTCCCTATAAAGTTGTTCCTACTACTCCATATGAGATATGAGTTGGTAGGAAACCAAACCTTAATTATGTTAGGGTTTGAGGCTGTCATGCGTACGTCAAAGTGACGCATCAGGATAAACTTTTTCCTTGAAGGGAGAATGTTAGGTTTGTTGGATATCCTTCGAATTCCAAATGATATCAATTCTATGATCTTGAGCATCAAAATATGTTCGTAGCTCGATTTGCCAAATTTTTGAGGAAGAATTCTTGGCGGAAGGTGGTAATAATAAAAAGGGACGAACTTGATGAAGTTCAACCTGTAGAGGACATAACAACAGAGGAATCGGAAATTCAGGTAGGTGCAGAACCTTCTACATCCACTCTATACAGGTCTTCTAGGATATCGAAACCTATTGATCTACAAAATTTGATTAGATACACATTTGTTGGCCTATTAGAATTTGGCAATTGTCTTTGTTATGATTAATTAAATTAATTAAAGGTTAATTAATTATTAATTATAATAAAGAATGCATATTCTTGAAATTTTTTCATAACCTTATTTTGTCATTTAGTGTATAAAAATTCAAATTAGATTAATTGTTAATTAAAATTTGAGTTTCTAGATATATGATATTCTTGGGATATTCTTTATCATTTGGCCAATTGTGATTAGCTAAATTATAAGGTTTTGACACTTGGATTCCATTAACTTGGAAACAAATAAATTAAAATATTTTAATTAGATTAATATGTGTTTAATTTTGGACCAGGTTTTGAATATAGAAAATGAAAATTAAGCCCCATAGAATTCGACCAAGCTAGTTAAAATATGGAAAATGTGTTTTCATTTTTTTGGTAGCCATTTTCTTAAAGTGTTGAGAGCTAAAAGAAAAGTTAGGGTTAGTTTCCAAAAGAAGAACACCAATGAGAAGGATTTGAAAATTAGAAGCAAGCAAAAATAAAAGCTTAATTCCATTAAGGTAAGGTTTTCTATTTCTTGTTTTGGAAATTATTTTTTCTTAGCATGTTTATATCTATTTGACACACACACACGCGCGCGCGCGCACACACACACATATATAACATATTCCAGATATATTGTTGGATAATATATTTGTTTCCAAATACTTGGTGTTGTCGGATTTGTTAATAATATTATTTTTCTTTTATTAGCATGTGTGTTTTTTTATTTTAATTAAAGTAATTAGATTCAAAAATTAATATTGTCATTCTATAGTGTTGTAGTCATTCTTATGATGACTAGAATTGTTCTTGAGATTTCATATGTGGTGACTTTAAAATGGTGTAGATTAATTTGATTAATTTGGTGATAAATTAGAATTTTACATGTAAATTGGATTGATTTATTTTCTGGATCAGATCATCAGAATATTTTATGAGTAAAAATATGATGTTTGTATGTGTTTGTATGTATATTAGGTGTTAAATAAATTCTGAAAAATATTCCAAGTCGAAAATTCATGAAAACGATAAAATGATGCAAACACGGGCTTACTGCATCAGCATGAGGGCTATCCAAGCGGTTTTCACTATTTGGACAGTCCATGGACAAATCGTTTACTGTCCAAGTGACCGGGTCACTTGGTAGTCAATTGACCGGTTACCCGTTTTTCATAGTATTTATTCGGAAAAAGTTTTCGTAAAATCTTTACCATTTCTTACAATTTGTTTATATTGTTAGTTGTTAAAAATAATATGTTAAGGTGAAATACGAACTAATTAGAGGTATTAGATACCGACTAATTCGTTCGGAAAAATTTAAAATGTTTAAAAATTTATTTTTACCTAAAACCGCGCTTCCGTCGCCAAAACTCCAACAATCTTCCCATGTCGTAATTGACCCCGTTGGCAGTGAGTGGATCCACGCTTTCGCTCTATCATTCAAGGAGTATGGGAACACTCGTAGATGAATTACTTTTTCTGCCCCTTTATTGAAGTTGAAGGTGATGCAGACTTCGAAAAAGCTGTGTATGTGGGCATTGAGATCGACATTCGAGCTACCCCAAACTGTACTGATTGTTGTATCATTTGGATACAGGTCTTGATGTCGTAAATATTGGCCTAAAGAAGGGGTGAGACGAGACAAGATGTAAGTCCATCTTCTATTGCTATCGTCTTATCCCGAATAGGAATTGAGTGTGCCACGTCGAGTGGTTTGAGTTGTTGGTTGTCCATGACGTATTGTGGCTTCCCATTCAACTACTTTAAAAAAAAAACAGAAAAGATAAAAACGAAGAAGATTGTGCTTAGTTAAACAAGTAGGGTGTTCATCTTAATATTAATAAAGAAAATAAAATAAATCCCCGGCAACTGCGCCAAAAATGTGATCGCGATTTTATTACCGTACACAGGCGCACGTATCACACAAGTAATATAGTGAAAATTAGTCAGATATCGAACCCACAAAGACTTATTATTAATCATATATATTAATATTAAAACTAGATCTAACTTAACTAAAACTACACAATTGATTTTGAGAGATTTGATCAAACTAATTAACTAAAATCTAAGCAAACAATAAATTGAACAACCTTGGAAAACGTTATGCAAGAGAAGAACCTAAAATTGTAACTTCACCTAAGCACGCAAACAGTGGATTATTGCATTTTTCATTCAATTGGGTTATTGTTACAGATTATTAACCTAGAACACTACTTTCTCTACAAGCCTATTTCGAATGTCAGGTATAAATATTTTGAATAAGTCAATTAACTATATGTCTATTTTAACTAACTTAAACCAAATTCATTAAGATAAAGTTCTAATATTGGTTACATATGCCTTGCAGGTATATTTCTATCCTATACGGAAATCTATTCAGTAGAATTAGATCATGCGCTATTATTCCCAAGGCTAAACATAAATATCCTTTGTAAAATTCCTAGGGGTTTACCACAACTATTCTATTGCTGGCCAGACAATAAAACACATTCAACACAGAGAATAATAAATAATCCAAGAACATACCCAAAATAATAAAAAGATGCAAATCTAGATTAAATAATTGTGTTAGGGGTCCATTACAACCCTAAATTAATGATTTAGCTACAGATGGTCATCATTAAAAGCAAACTAATCATAATATAAGGCAAAAATTCATAAAGATAAAACTAGAAGAGAATAGGAAGAAAGAACTCGTTATTTTCTCTGCTTCCTTAATGTGTCACTAACAAATATAACTCTACTCTAGTACTCTTAGTGATTATAAGCAAAAAATGACAATAGTTAATCAATTAGATTTTAATGATTTGTGTCAATTTTATAGCCTCAAAAAGATTGAAGAATTTGTTAAAGTGGATTTATTGTTTTTCATTTTTAAACATTTTATAGATTTATTTGATATGACATAAAATTAAGGAAATTAACCAAACTAGCCAACAAATCAAGATACTTTTCCCAATTAGCCATAATTAGGTTTTTGAATCAATTCTAGCCAACAATCACATAGAGTGACCAAAATGCTCTCAAAATAACTTTTCATCTTCAAACAAAAAAAACACTCACGTTCTCTCACTTCACTTCACATTTGAGATTCTCTCTTGTGAAACCGAAAGGACTGATCAAATAAGATAAATTTTGACTTTTCTTTTTATAATCAAACAAAAACAAGTAAGTTTTCTTGATTTTTTTTTTATTTTGTACATGAAATGCATGTGACTTCTTGATGTTTTGGTTCGATTTTATGCTTCCATCTTTATATTGTTGTTGTTTTGATGTTATTTTGCAATGTGCATTCTTTGTGTATACAGACACGATCGCACTGTGCGACATGTAATTTTTTGTCAGAGTGATGTTACATGTGATGAGCATTGTCGCACAGTGCGATGTGTTTTATAACACTGTGTGATGGCTTTGTCGCACTGTGCGATGATTTTATCACATTGTGCGATGGACTTTGTCGCACTGTGCGACAACACCATCGCACTGTCTGGTTGGCTTTGTCGCACTGTGCGACAATACAATAAGGCACAATTAGCCAATGAGTCTTTGTGATTGAAGTGCAATTCTTTAAAAAGTTTGTTGTGTTTTCAAGTATAATGGACAATATGATGGTTGTGATTAAGATGGTGTTTGATGGTTCATGAGAGAGAACAGCTGATAATCTTAAAATGAAATATGTAAATAAAAAAAGAAACTATTTTTTCTTCGAAAATATGCGATATTTAAAGATTTTATTGAACGAGTTTATCAGTCTATTCAGAAATGTCTAGATGATTTTATCATATCAGTGATGAGAGATTTATTGGGGCGGATGTGGAACTCATAGGGTCGTATCGGAGCTCCGCGCAACCAAAGTGGGTCTAACCCGTGGATATCAAGCATGGGTGTTTTTAAAAATATTTTATGTAAAACTACATTCTGTTTCGAGTCCGTAGGATAAAACGGAGTGCGGAAACTCCAGAACGGAGAAAATGGAGTTTTAGTGTTCATCAGCCCTGAGCGTCGAGAAGCCCTAAACAGCAAGAGCAACTGCAAGAGATGAATGTCTCAGCGTCGCGACGTGGAAGGGTGAACATCACGACGTTCCTAGGTCTAATGCTCACTGTCGCGATACTGGAAGGTCAGAGTCACGACGCTGCCCTTGGCAGAGAGCATTTCCAACCTCAAACCAATATTAAACACTTCCAATTTTCTCCTAATATTTCAATACACCTAAAATAGCATCAAAACCACCATCAACACATGTTATACAACTAACATACATGTATTCTAAATTCATATATGCATTTGTTTGAATCAAAACACAAACCAAAATAGAATCCCACAATGAAATGACTCACGAACAATTCTAGGGCACTCAAAGGTGGTCAAGTGATTCTAGAATGGTAGCCATAGTTCTAAGCTTTAATCTAGAGTTCCAAACTCTTATTAATTGTTCCATGTCTAACATGAACATCTTTGACCCAATTACAAGCCTATTTTGTTTATACTTCTAAAGCATCCTAACACAATTCATTAGTCTAATTTCAACTTTAAGCTATGTTATTATGCATCCAATACATAATTCATCACTATATGTCTCACTAATGAAAACTCAGTAATGAAGAACATAGCTTAGGAGAAGATTAAACATTACCTAGTAAGCTTGATACAAAGATCCAATCTCATTCTCTTTTGTTGAAATGGTTAAAGAACTTCTAAGGTTTAACAATCTTGATTCCAATGCCAGTAAGCTTCACTCCAAGATCAAATCTTGATTTCTCATGGTTGAAATATTGTAAAGATCTTCCAAAGCTTCTCTAAACACTTCTCTTTCTTAGGCTAACTTCTCTAGGAATTGCTTGTTTTAACTTTCTTAAGCTTGATTAAAACCTTTGCTCAAACTTTCTATTTATAGCAAAACTTAGGCAATTTTTAATTAGTAAAAGTTCTAATCAACTTTTATGTGGGCCTAACCTAATTTGTCCAAATATGTATAATTAGGTGTGACTAATCACCTTTGTCTACCACTATGATTTAATCCAATTAAATCAAGACAAAGTTTAATTAATAGATTAGTTACATGTTTACCACTTTGATTTAATCTAATTAAATCAAGCCAAATACACATATAATTATATATTTGTAATTTCCAAAATATCCTCAAATGGTAGAGATACTTTTGAAATTACGACAAAGCCCTTATGTAATTTTTGATTAATCCAATTAGGTCAAAGTAAATAATCAATGTCATCCAATAACACTTGATTATCTTGGTTGATAATTATAATATCGAATATTATTTATTATCAAAAAATTATCGCTACCCAAGTGTTCAACGAGTACATGTCATATTATGGGACTCTCTAAGTCCATACACGTTCGTTATATAAGCCTAACTAATATGTACGCAATTCGGCCACCTCCGAATTCGTGAAGAACACGAACGGTATTTCTGAACTATACAAGTTGAGGTCATCACATATGTTTATCAATCCCTCTGTCATAGGCTATCCGAGTTGTGCTTAGGAAACACAGAATACACTGTCAAGTATCCGAGGTGCATATCTCATGTCGATATGTCCACGATTCTTTACAACTAATGCTATCCACCCTAGGTGATCGGCTTTGGCCAAAGTTTTAAGAATCATGACTTACTCACATGGATACCTAAACCCCTTATGGTACACATACTTGCCAATGGATCTTAACTTGATACGCACTTGATTAATGAGTGCATCGGTCCACACCCAACGAACATCTAGAGGCCAAACCATGAAAGGTTTATGACATACATGGCATCAAAGTGTGTATGATCTCACACAAAATCAATGATATCTTATAGTCAAAGGATCACATATGGTACTCGACTCGAGGAGATTCATATTTACGGTGGTGTGTACTTCCAACTATTAGGAATCACTTGTGAGTCATTCAGTATTCGTTTCAACGAATACCTATACGTCTATACGAGCTTTCAAAGCTCATGGTACATCGGGTTAAACCATTTGAACTCTAATTCCAATATACGACATGTGCTAGTCTTCTAGGTTATATGAATTCGACCGTATTCCAAAACTAACGACTATGAATATTTACTTTAAGAATAGTTTATAATAGTAATACTATCTCAATATCGAACCACCTAGTGTCCAATATTACTATAAAACTATTTTAAGGTCAATGTCATTCTTAGCATATTTATACATCAATCTAATATGCATAATGACATTATCATTAATATGGTTTGAAATAAAAATATAGTTATTTTATTAATAAATAATAAAATATACAATACATTATTTGGATTGGCGCTCCAAGCACCAACTCCCACTTGCTTAGTGCCAATCTGGATGGTACCGTAGTCTCATCTCCTCCATATGTTTATCAAATAAATTAGAAGGAAAGGTCTTTGTAAGCGGGTCTATTATGTTGTCTAATCCTTGAACTTTCAAGACCACAATGTCTTTAAGTTCAATAATCTCTCTAAACACGCGATATTTGCTTTCTACGTGCTTAT
>SKCR01047314.1:0-40984 GCA_019454045.1 Zanthoxylum bungeanum
AATGGGCCTTCAATGGGCCCGACATTGGAGAGGCGTGGGCCGACATAGACATAGTGGGTCGGATGTCCCAATTGTATTAATGTCTGACCGGACTTACAAGAATAAGGTCGGATATACTGCGTAATCCAGAAACATCACAATATTTACAGTGAAACAACAAATATCCAAACAAAAAATGGCCAAACAATAACAGTAATATCTAATATATCAATAAAAGTAGGCAGGTGGCATTAAACATGCATTTTATAATTATATAATAGTGGTGAAACAAATTGAAATGGCCATCCCCTAATTGTACGTGGAGTTGTATCTTAAGTGCGAACTTTATTACCGTCCATTCAGAATCGACTATGAAACTTACGTTCAGATTTCCATCTTATTTACCAAAAGAGATCATATGATCAGATATATAAAGGGATATCCAGCTGGAATTATAATAAGTCAGGCCAGATATTTATCACAGGTCAGAACGTAAATAACTAAGCAACATACATATTAATAATAAACTAAGAAGAACAGAGAACATGCATAACAATGAACTAAATAGTTGAGTAAACAATTATATGTGTATCATTATTAATAATGAACTAAAAGAAAATATGAAGGATTAAATTATTAAATCTAAATAGAAAGTAATGTAGCATGATATTGTTATCACATGGCCGAATGTGTGGCATGTCCGGCCGCACATGATGTACGTCCGGCTGGACGTGATCGTGTTAATACAGAAACTCTAAAAAGCAGAAATTTATAAGGGAGACAATCAGGTCGTACCTTTACGTCTTCTAGCTCAAGAAAATCCTCTTGTGTGTTGGGATATTATTGGATTTTCCCCATAAAGGAAGAATGCTCTAGGAATTAGAGGGTGGTTTATTTCCCCACGTTCTCTCTCAATATTCTCAATTTTCAGGAGATGTCCCCGTAAGAGACTCATCATCAGCCTATGCATATAAATACAGTATCTATAGTTGCCTCATTTTGGTACGTGCTTGGGTGCAACTGTTACAATGACAAGTCTATCAAGTAATGCATTTTTTACTTACGTGGTTTGTCGAGCATCGCCAGACTTACCTGATTTTGCTGTGGTTTGTTTGTTGATATCTGGGTCCTCATCCCCTCTAAGAGGTGAGATGCCTCAATCTCTGTTGTCATAGTGGTTGGACCCTCGGTCCTCCAATACCTTAATCGGTTGTTAGATGCCTCGATCTCTATTATGCTAGTGGTTGAACCCTTAATCCCTTGATGCCTCTATCGGTTGTGAGATGCCTCGATCTCTATTCTGCTAGTGGTTTGGACACCCCCGTTCTTCCTGATGCCTCGATCGGTTATGAGATGCCTCTATCTATGTTATGTAGTGGTGTAGACATTGCATTTTTAAATGAGCCCGATGATGACCCCCGTATGGAGGCACTACCTGAAAAGTTACGAAAGTTGAAAAAAATGAAAGCCGGAATGAAGGAAAACCTCCAAAAATTAGCACCTCATCTGGTTCGGACTCACTAGCCAGCCTCGGATTCACTCAGTCAGTTTTACTTCAAACCCACCATGCAAGCCCAATCCACACGCCCAAGGACCATGAACCATGCACACGCCCAAATCTCCCCAAATAAAGAAAATCTCATGCAATTCACATGTGTAAATTCCCTCATCAACACTTTCCAATTTAACAAGAAGTGAAATCCCATCCTCACCAATTTAAAATTTTTTGAGATATCCATCACCAAATTTGTGAGATTGTATTCCCAAAATAAATTGAGAATATATCTCCCAAATCAATGTGATTTATTTCCCTATTTGGAGATCCTTTCAAAACTTTATAAAATGGACACTTTTCTTCACCATCAAGGGGTTGGACGACAAAAAAAAGATGAAAAAAAACCTAAAGATAAAAAACCTTATTCTTCTTCTGCTTTTGGACTTGAATCACAAACAAAAAACCTTGAAGACCTCTTATCTTCTTCTCCTTCCACTTAACCTAGAACAACAAGCAACCACCGAAAAACCAAAGCCACCAAAAATAACCCATCACCGAGACAAAAGCCACTGAAAACAACCAAGGAAAAATTCTAGGCGTCACCGAAAAAAACAACAAAGAAACAACAAGAAAATCGAGAAGAAACAACCAGCCCCCCTTGATGAGTGGTATTTATATCACTATTTTCCACTCATTTAACCTTATATTTTGTATAGTTTCTTGAGTTATGTGAATATTTTGATGTGTTTTGTGTTATTTTGTAGATAAATAAAGTTTCAGGACATTCTGGGGATGATTTGGAGCAAAACTGTGAAAATTGGCAAAAAATGGCATTTTGGTAATTTCCCGCGTCGCAACGCCAAGACCTTCCGCGTCGCGACGCCTAACGTGCACCGGAGTCTGCTAATGTGCGCCGGGTCAACGGATCAGAATTTGAGAAGTTTGACTTTGCTAACGTGCGTTGTGCCACGTGTCACCATCACAGCCGATCTGCTAACGTGCGTCGTGCCACGTGTCATCATCCTACGCTGCCGACACTCAGACTTGACACGTGTTGCCTCATCATCAGCCATGTCAGCGGTCAACGAGTCAACTTTGCCATGTGTCACACCACGTCATCAGCCACGTCACTAGGTCAACAGAGTCAACTTGCCACGTCAGCATCAACCAATCACAGCGTGACACGTGTCGCCACATGTCGCAATCCTATTGTGCCGACAATTGCAACGCCACATCATCGCCACGTCAGCATGACATCATCAATGACGTCATCACAATAATTGAGTATTAGCCGCCTTACCACGTGTCGCTTTAACAGTCAGCCGCCTTGCCACGTGTCGCCTCCTCAGCGTGCCACGTCGAACTGTTCCAGCGTCGCGACGCCAGATGCCCATCTGCGCCTATAAATTCAGCTTCGAATTTCAGATTTCACACACCTCTCTCTCTCTTGAATTCTCTCTAAAGAGAGAGTTTCTCTCTCTAGATTTTTATTTTTTAGTTTTTAATTTTTAGTTTTGTAAATAATTTTCATTACGTTTTGTAATAATAGTAATTTAATTTTACTTTTTACTTTTTACAGTTTTTACTATTCACCATGTTGAAGTAACTTCCCCAGCTAGGGTGAAAGGTAATTCTTTTACTGTTACTATTTAGATTAATCTCCCTTAAAAATAATATATTCACTATTTAAAATTTGACTTAATAAGGGATACCGCTATATTGGTCGGTTGGTAAATTTAATTTTAATATGGTTTAAACCTGACTAATCAAGGATAACCGCCAGATTGGTCGGTTGGTAAATTTAATTTTTGGTTCCGCCTTAATGGCTGGTTGGACTTAATTTGACTTAATCAGGATACCGCCAGATTGGTCGGTTGGTAATATTATCACAAGTTTATATATTATTTTATGGGAGATATCTAAATTAGTAGTAGTAAAAGTAATTCTTTTTACCTTATCATTTTATTTTATTGTAATTTATTTTTCAGCTTTTACTTTATGTCTTTTACTTTTATGTTTTTACTAGTCCTAATTATGTGTTAGTTTTCTGAGGTTGTGATGAATTCTAATATCACCGGTTTATAAGGGGTTATTTTATAGTTTGGGTAATTTAAAGGTATACTTATTAAATCTTAAGCTTAATGCTTCTTGTTGTCTGATCACCAATAAGATTGATGTGGTAAATCTAAAATGAACTAGACATAGGGATTTTAAGTTTCAGCCTTAGACTTAATAGCCCACGATCTTCCTTGAGGATAGATAACCCTTTAATAGATTTCCTTACAGGATAGGAATATACCTGTCGGGTGGGGGTAGCCATAATTGGAACTTAAACTTAATGAATCAAGATAATTTGGTTGACATAGACATATGGTTCAATTGGGTTAAACTGGGTATTTGTAGTTGACCATCGGAAGAGGCTTTTACATAATTTAGTGTTCCAGGTTAGTAAACCGATTTATTACACAAATATAAAATAATCACTTCATCTTTTAAATGATATTAGAATGATTCACAACCCTAGATTTTTGTGTCTTTTATTTTCCTTAGTATTTTCTTTTTTTCTTTTTATTTATTTATTTAGCAAATCTATAATCAACCAAATCAATCAAGCAATCAATTCCATTCTCACTTTAATTAGATATTTGTAAATAAATAGATTCAACAATTAATAACAACAGTAGGAATTAAGTCCTCGTGGGATCTATATTTTTATACTACTTGAACGATACGTGCGCTTGCGTTATACGTGTGTGTTTACGCCGGTCAAGTTTTTGGCGCCGTTGCCGGGGACTTATATTTCTTGAGTTGTTAATTTTGAAGCTATCTAATTTACTTGTATCTAAATTTCTTTATTTTTATCTGTAATTTTTATTTCTTTATTTTCAGGTGGTTGAAAAATGGAACACTACTGGGAGATTGAGAGATCACGATCTTTACTAAAAGATACACCCCAAATCTGGGAACAACAGTCCGGTTTTCTGAGGCCTGTTGTCCAGCCCAATAATTACCATTGGATGCCAAAACTAAGCAATATTACATTTGCTCATCAGAACGCAATGGAGAGATGTGACATATGTAATGGTAACCACCCAAGAGATTATTGCGAGTACAATTACAATCCAGGGTGGCAGAGCTATCAAAATCATTCATGGTACGAAGAACCATCACATTTTCCATCTTATCTACCATCTTCCTTCGATCCTTATCAAGAACCAGAACCATCCGAGGAAGATCAATTGATTCACATGTTCAAGGAACGAGAAGCTCAATTAGATGCACAAATTCAGAGTCAAACAGAATCCATACAGAGAATGACAGATCAGATCAGACAATTAACAGAAAACCAGAACTACATACCTCAAGAACCTGTTTCAGATGACACTGATAAAGCCTTCAAGTACCAATCATTTCAGAATGACACTTCAACAGAGGATGAGGCTGAGCAGTATCAACAACCGGAGGTATCAGTTCAGGAGCCCGAACCGGCAATGTCTCGATTTTATTTTTATTATTCAGATTCTAACGAGGATGAAGCTGAACTATTTGTACCAACCGCACCAACAAAGGAGGATGAAACTTTTCATCCTCAAAATGAAGATCTTGGAGAATGCTTTGCACAAATGTTTGAAGAAGATCTACTTGAGCCGATCATTTTACTCAGATCAGAGGATGAAGACCTAATGTCAGACACATCTTTTCATCCTCAGGTGGAGCAAGAAGCAGAGCAAATAGATGAGCAACTGTCAGATCAAATTGAAAATTCAGAGCATTCAGGAAAAATATCGTTGTTTTGGGGAGTACAAATCAAAGATATCACCCATAAGCTTGACAGAATGGAACTTCCATTCCAAGTCAAACACCATACGAGACCTCCTAATTTTCTTTCTTTTTTTGCAGGAATCACTGGAACAACAAAGATTAAAAAGGTGGCACGAGCACTGAATGAGACAAAATTCTTTTTTCCACTTTACCGTTGGAAGAGACCGTTCAAAAGTAACGCTCACGAGATTGTCGTTAATCGGATATCCAAAACGACATTGACACCTCCTGACAGATGAATTTCAGTCACGTCTGGCTGAAGATGAAAAATTTAGCGCTAGTAGGGAGGCAACCAATGCAATTTGTTGTAATTTATTTTTCATATTTTGTGTGAACTTTTTAATTTTGTGTGTTAGTTTGCAGGAAAAATAAAAACGGAATTTTTCAGAACAAGAAAGGCAGTGCAAGCGGGATTTTCAAATAAAAATTTGACAAAAATCACGAAGATACAAAGTTGATCCAGGAGACGGCCAAGTAAGGAGACATCTCTTGAGACGCATCCATATGGATCTATCAGTCGCAAGACATGGTTTTGCCAAAAAAAAAATCCCGAGTCAAAACCCTAAAGAACCGAGTGTCGCGACGCTAGGCAATTTTCAGCGTCGCGACGCTGACTCGAAATCAGAGACATAAGAAGAGGCGCTGCAGATCTCATTTCTACTTCTACTTCTTCTTCTTCTTCTTCAAACACCACCATTCGCCGCACCTGTACGAGCCACCAACGACCCTAGCCGAACCCCCATCGTGAACCTCCATTGTTGACCATCAACTTCGCCCACAAGCCGAAACCACCGAGACTCACCATTTTCTCTCAAATCTCCACCATCACCGAAACCGCAAGAGCCGAGAACCACCACCACCTTCCAACCGAGATCCACACCGTGATCAGCCACCGAGAACCAATAGAGCCGAGACCACCAGTTGCCGTGCCTTAGACCGAGATCCAGCCACCCTCACTTAGATCCACCCGCACCAACAACCACCGCGAGCCACCCTTGCCGTGACCGAGCCCTTCCTTCACCGAGTCAAAACCGAGCCCTTCCTTCGCCGAGTCAAAACCGAGCCCTTCCTTCGCCGAGTCAAAACCGAGCTATCATCATCGACCACACCAGCCATCACCACCCAAACAGCAGCCGAAACCAGAAGCCATCACCTGAAACCAAACCGAGAAGCTGTGAACCACCACCGAGCCGAAATTCACCATCGCCGGTTTCAACTACCACTGATCCGACAAAGTTCACCCAAACCGAGAGTCACCCGAAGCTGAGCCACATTTGCCGAACCCACAACCAAACCGAGAAGCAGCAGCAAATCAACCCAGTCCAAACCATCTGTATCCTACAGTGCCAAAATCAGAAACTAAAATACGGTAATGATTTGATAAAAATTGATTTGGTAATTGGGTAAACTGAAAAAAAAATTGAATTGTGAATTGGTTGACTGTGGATTGGATTACGAAGTGTTGGATTGTTGATAGTTTGATTCGTAGTATTGGGGGGCGAAGATTGGAGATTGATATTTGGAGTGTTTGTGGTATTTGAGTAGATTTATGAATTGAGGATTGTTGGAAAAACAGGGGAGACTCTGCCGGATTCTCTGAAAAATACCGAAGTTGGAATTTGATGGAATGAAAAATTTTAATATAAATTTTGATTTTGTTTTGGGAATGAGTGATTTTTTTGGAATTGATTTCTGCCAAAAATTTATTTTGAAAATGGTCAAATAGCAATCGTGGTAAGAATCGTAATTTGGACATAAATCTTAATCGGTAATTTTTCCTGTAAAATTTCAGTTAACCAGGTATTATCGTCTAAACTCTTCTTCTACTGTTTAAGACATTGGGGACAATGTCTCATTTAGGTTTGGGGGAGGGAATTAGTTGATTAGTACATTGTTTTTAGTTTGTGTGTTATTTTTATTTTTTGTTCAAAATTTTTCGAAAAATACAAAAAAAATGGAAAATTTTCAAAAAATTACAAAAATATTTTGCATTTTTGTGTTTTTTATTTTGACTAAAAAGGTGAAATTGGTAAGAGATAGCTGAGTAAGGAATTTCCACTCCTGAGACGTATCTCAAACCTATCTCGAAACAAGTTAATTTTTGTTTATTTCATTTTGAATTATTTAATTTGTGAATTCTCTATAAAACTGACTAAAATGGATCTTCATATGCTCTGTTTGCAGGTATTATCAACAAACATAGTAACATACGGACATGAGCTAAAATTGAAAAGTTTGTAATATTCAGTGCTATAGTTTAATTGGAGGAAGCATCTCTAAATAATGATGGAGTAAAAAAAAAGATATATCTGAGATCCGAGTTATTAAGTCTGTAAGGGTGTTTTAACACCTAGTGCCCTAAAACCAACTGGTTTGGGATTCATTGGCCCAAAGCTCGCTTACATGGATCAAAGATGCTGCAAAAATATATATATCTGAAGTCTGAGTAATTAAGTCCGTAGGGGTGTCTTAACACCTGGTGCCCTAAAGCCAACTGGTTTGGGAGCCACCGATCCAAAGCTCGCTATATAGACGGAAGGTATTGTATATAAATAAAAAATAGAGAAAAATCAGAGAAAAAATCAGAAAAATCAGAAAAATTATTCCATTGCTACGACAAGGTGTGAAATCTGGTAGAACTTTAGGACAAAAATATTACTCTCTTATCAACTGCACTTATGACTGTTGTGGGAAAAAATGAGTTGATTGATATTTTGTTGGCTGTGTATATGAAGAATGGTAAAAATAATCGGAGAATTTACTTATTCAGTAATTTAGAATGAAGCAAAACAACTAGTAACTTGGAGTAGAAATTTCACCTGATTAGCCACTAACTTCTTTATTCTCTTTTCGCTTGTCTTTTTGCTTTTGTGTGCATTAGTTTTACTACATTTTTACTTTTGTAAAATGTTTGTGGGTATCATTGCTGAAAACCCTCACGAGACTACAACTCGTCCACTAGGGACATCTAGGGGTTTAAAGGCTTGTTGCATATGCTAAATGCAATCGTGATCCCTACGAAAGTGGCTTAGTTAATTTTATTTTCATGTTATTTTATTCTATGTTTTGCTCGAGGACTAGCAAAATGTTAGGTTTGAGGGTGTGATGAGTGGTATTTATATCACTATTTCCCACTCATTTAACCTTATATTTTGTATAGCTTCTTGAGTTATGTGAATATTTTGATGTGTTTTGTGTTATTTTGTAGATAAATAAAGTTTCAGGACATTCTGGAGATGATTTAGAGCAAAACTGTGAAAATTGGCAAAAAAGGGCATTTTGGTAATTTCCCGCGTCGCAACTCCAAGACCTTCCGCGTCGCGACGCCTAACGTGCACCGGAGTCTGCTAATGTGCGCCGGGTCAACGGATCAGAATTTGAGAAGTTTGACTTTGCTAACGTGCGCTGTGCCACGTGTCACCATCACAGCCGATCTGCTAACGTGCGTCGTGCCACGTGTCATCATCCTACGCTGCCGACACTCAGACTTGACACGTGTTGCCTCGTCATCAGCCATGTCAGCGGTCAACGAGTCAACTTCACCATGTGTCACACCACGTCATCAGCCACGTCACTAGGTCAACAGAGTCAACTTGCCACGTCAGCATCAACCAATCACAGCGTGACACGTGTCGCCACATGTCGCAATCCTATTGTGCCGACAATTGCAACGCCACGTCATCGCCACGTCAGCATGACATCATCAATGACGTCATCACAATAATTGAGTATTAGCCGCCTTACCACGTGTCGCTTTAACAGTCAGCCGCCTTGCCACGTGTCACCTCCTCAGCGTGCCACGTCGAACTGTTCCAGCGTCGCGACGCTGGCTTGGCGTCGCGACGCCAGATGCCCATCTGCGCCTATAAATTCAGCTTCGAATTTCAGATTTCAACACACCTCTCTCTCTCTTGAATTCTCTCTAAAGAGAGAGTTTCTCTCTCTAGATTTTTTATTTTTTAGTTTTTAATTTTTAGTTTTGTAAATAATTTTAATTACGTTTTGTAATAATTGTAATTTAATTTTTACTTTTTACTTTTTACAGTTTTTACTATTCACCATGTTGAAGTAACTTCCCCAGCTAGGGTGAAAGGTAATTCTTTTACTGTTACTATTTAGATTAATCTCCCTTAAAAATAATATATTCACTATTTAAAATATTGACTTAATAAGGGATACCGCTATATTGGTCGGTTGGTAAATTTAATTTTAATATGGTTTAAACCTGACTAATCAAGGATACCGCCAGATTGGTCGGTTGGTAAATTTAATTTTGGTTCCGCCTTAATGGCTGGTTGGACTTAATTTGACTTAATCAGGATACCGCCAGATTGGTCGGTTGGTAATATTATCACAAGTTTATATATTATTTTATGGGAGATATCTAAATTAGTAGTAGTAAAAGTAATTCTTTTTACCTTAGCATTTTATTTTATTGTATTTATTTTTTCAGCTTTTACTTTATGTCTTTTACTTTTATGTTTTTACTAGTCCTAGTTATGTGTTAGTTTTCTGAGGTTGTGATGAATTCTAATATCACCGGTTTATAAGGGGTTATTTTATAGTTTGGGTTTTAAAGGTTTAGTTATTAAATCTTAAGCTTAATGCTTCTTGTTGTCTGATCACCAATAAGATTGATGTGGTAAATCTAAAATGAACTAGACATAGAGATTTTAGGTTTCAGCCTTAGACTTAATAGCCCACGATCTTCCTTGAGGATAGATAACCTTTAATAGATTTCCTTACAGGATAGGAAATATACCTGTCGGGCGGGGGTAGCCATAATTGGAACTTAAACTTAATGAATCCAGATAATTTGGTTGACATAGACATATGGTTTCATTGGGTTAAACTGAGTATTTGTAGTTGACCATCGGAATACGCTTTTACATAATTTAGTGTTCCAGGTTAGTAAACCGATTTATTACACAAACATAAAATAATCACTTCATCTCTTTTAAATGATATTAGAATGATTCACAACCCTAGATTTTTGTGTCTTTATTTTCCTTAGTATTTTCTTTTTTTCTTTTATTTATTTATTTAGCAAATCTACAATCAACCAAATCAATCAAGCAATCAATTCCATTCTCCTTTAATTAGATATTTGTAAATAAATAGATTCAACAATTAATAACAACAGTAGGAATTAAGTCATCGTGGGATCGATATTTTTATACTACTTGAACGATACGTGCGCTTGCGTTATACGTGTGTGTTTACGCCGATCACCCCTCACCGAAAAAAGCCAACAAATCACCCAAAAAACCGAGAGATAAAATAGCCAAAACCAGTAGCCCAATCACCGAAAAAATAGACACAAAACCAGCCAAAAAACACAAAAAAATAGCTAAAACACCAAAAAAAATAGCAATATAAACACCCAAAAATAGCAGCCCAAAACACCCAAAAACAGCAGTCAAAACACCAAAAAACAACAGCCAAAACACCCAAAACCTGTAGCCAAAAATAACCAAAAACAGTAGCAAAAAAAAAAAAAAAAGCAAACAGTGCAACCAGCAAACCAACAAAACAGCAACCAGAAAACAGGAACCAGAAATAGCAAAACAACACCCAAAAATAGCAGCAAAAAATAACCAAAACAGCAGCAAAAAAAAACCAAAAACAACAAACAGCGCAACCAGCAAACCAGCAAAACAGCAACCAGAAAACAACAACTAGAACAGCAAAACTATCACGACCCCCTCCCTAGACCGGGCCCAACCTTAGGAAGAGGTTTGCGGGCTTCTTTAGCTCGAGTGTTCGATATGTAAACCCAACTAAACAAATGTCACAAAATTTCATCATAGATTACAAATCTCATAATTATACTACAATTATATGATTTACAACACAAGTCTTAATAATATGAAAATGACGACTCAAATGTCTGGAGCACCCGAAAACACAACGGTGGCACGTGGATCCAATTCTGGTACTGCTCCTGCTATGCTCGCAAAACTACCTGGAATATTTGGGGGAAGAGGGGAGTGAGCTTAAAGAGCTCAGCAAGTAAGCACCCATACTCTCAACATGACCTCACCAACAAAATAATGATATATATAAGTATATATATATATATATATATATATATAATATAATATATGAAAATAACATATACTATAATATCATCTCATGCAATCATCCCACAACAATACAAACATCCATCAAACATGGTTGCTAATCCGAGTCAAGTATAATAGTGTATTGAAACCCAATGGGAGAGTACCTCATCATAACTCCCAAGGTTTCCCACCATATCAAAACCAATGGGAGAGTACCTCCTCCCCCCACTCCAGGTTTTCCATCATATCATAACCAATGGGAGAGTACCTCATCACAATCACAACTCCCAGGTTTTTTTATTGGACAGTTATGACCCATAGCGTCACTATTTGTACAGATCATGGTGTTGTTGTACAAATTAACTATGTGACAAAGGAAATTGCTCTCTTATCATTTGTGATTAGATCACCAAGATGTATAAATGATAGGAGGTCCTTATGATTAGTTCCTGGATTGAGATGATATGAGACAATATCAATCCACGAAGGTTTAATCATTAAATATCCATAGTCATAGTATTATCGAGATTGGACATCGATAATGCGTAAAATGCTAGTATTACACTTGTGCGCGCTATGAGGGAATAACCGTATAGTTCTCATATATTTAGGTATATGATACTCATGCAAGTGTAGTAGGAGGTTGTGTTTTACCGATGGTACGGAAAACAGCTTCGCTCTGGATAGACCCCTCGGAATTCCATTGGTAGTATGACTATGTGTCTATGGAAGTCCGAAATCAGGGTAGGTGTATTTGGTCTTAACCTGAGACTTGCACCGCTAATACTTGCGATAATCAATATACTTTGGTTTTAGGTCGTCCAGGGCTTTAACAGGTTCTGTGTACGCCTCTGCTGGGTATATTGAGAATCGTAGTGTGTTGGGTGTGATGTCGAGACGAAAGTATCACTCCAGTTATAGTGGAGATGATGGTCACGTAGATACGAAACTCGTTCTCTTATATGCTGCAGCTATCGGGATATTATGACTAGGTCATGTTTATCCGATTATAGAGACTAGTTACCAGAGATCCGATATGTGCTTCGTACGGGGCAGACATATTTCCAGCCTCATGCCTTGCACGTGACATCCGATACTGGATCGAAATACGCAATACTACGTATATTACGCCTGATATAGATCACATATTCTTGTAAGGATATTTCTGGAGAATTGGGTAGGCATGGCGTTTTGCTAGAAGCCAACCTTGTCTTATAAATCAGTACAAACGTAGTACGAGGTACTTACGTGTTCGGATAGTCCGACGGCCGTATTTACTGCCAACATATCCGAGGATCTCATGGGTCGCTTCCCGAAGATTCACCGATGACTTATGACTCGTACTTTATTAATCTGGGATTAATTAGATGAGATAGAAGATTAATCTGGGATTAATTACGGAGATATTTTATCTGGGATAAAATATTAATTAAAGAGAGAGAACGATTAATTTGGAATTATTCGATTAAATAATATATTCGATATATTATATGAAATTGGATTTCAACACGGAATTAAAATTAGATTTTAATTCGGGCGAACGAGTTAATTTAGAATTAATTCGTAATCGACATGAATAGTAATTTTGCTAGGCATAATTATTTAATTAAATTTGATTTAATTACATCGCAATGGAAAATTCGTTAATTCGAAATTAGCGAATCCGAGCCTGAGAGTGTTTGCGGAACCATTCGCATTAGAATCGAAGTGGGATCCACAAGTCACATCTAGCGTCACATCATTCGTCAATCAAGTGATAGATGTCTTTCACTTTGAGTGAATGACACCAGACACTATTCATGATTGATGTAAGTGGTTGAAAAACTTTTGAAAGCTTGAAAGACATTTATCAATATTTTATTTGATATTTTAATTTTTGGTTTTGTGTATTAGATATACAAAACACAAAATTCTTCTCTCTCTCTCCCTTATGCATTCGGCCATGAGGCTTCTCTCCTTCTCTCCCTTTTGGTTTTTGAAACCATTTTCTTCTTGTTTGGCTTGGCCGAAAACTATAACAAGTAATAGGATGATTTGTGGCAAATAATCAAGGTGCTAGCACATAAAGAGGCATTTCATCACAAAGCTTGGAGCTTGGAGCATCAATGGAGCACACTTGGAGGACCAAAGCCGAAAATTTGGAACTACAAAACAGCCCACTGCCGAGCACTCTAGGAGGAGGCAGAAAAGTTTTTGTTGTCCACCGCATCGCTCAACCGCTCGTTGTAAGTATTCCGCAGCTTCTTCGATGGATTCGCACTTTGTTTCTATGCTTTATTCGATCCTCGGGACTTAAAGATTTCCCAATAATGGTATCAGAGTGAGTAAAAGCATGAAACTTGATTTAGGGTTAAAATTGGGTAAATTGATTTTGAGCATGATTTGGTTGAATTGTTTGATTAAGTATGCTTAAATGATGTTTTATTGAAGTTTGATTGGATCAATTTCATGAAAATTGATTTGGAACAATTTTCCCCAAATTACATGGCTTGGCCGAATCTTGGATGAACCCTAATGTCTTGGATTTTTTGATTTTGATTCATTGGATGAGTTGGAATCAATTGGGAATTGTTGATTGTGGATTTAATTGGATTGAAACTGAATAGATTTGAAAAATCCCCAAATTGCCGAGAGTTAAAGCATGAAATTGGGTTTGATTTTTGATAAAATGTGTTGGATATATTTTGTTGTTAATGAGCATGATTAATTAGGCTAATTGGTGTATTGGAAATATTGATTTGGGTAATTAATTATGTTTTACACTTTATGTAATTAAATTGTGAAATTGGAATTTTGAAATTTAATTATGTTGGGCTTAAATTGGATTTGGGCTTGTAATGTTGTTATTGGGCTTATTAGGCTTGGTTGTATCAAGATTGGTTTAGGCTAAATTGGTTGGATCCAATTGGGCCCAAAACCATTTCCATAAAGTCCAAATGCGACTAATGGACCTTTAAAATTTTAATTGGGCCTAAATTGGTTTCTAGGCATATAAGGTGATTCCTTAAATGGGCTTTGGTTATTGGGTTTGACCCAAGTTGACCAAGAGTCCATGCCTTATGAAATTAATTGAAAGCCCATTGGACTTTGATTAAATTAACATTGGATGTTAATAATCGGGCTTTGAGACCCGTAACGATTAATTTGGAATTTAAGTCGTAAAGGTTCATTAATAAAGTGTAATATTTAATTTGGAATTAAATAGCGAATTAGTATTAAATACATATTAAATTGGATTTAATGTTGTAGTTTAATTTAATTCAAGAATTCGTACTTTGAGTACTTATTCGCAAAAGAGTTTGACTCGCGCAAAATCAAATCATTGTTTGAACATTGGATGGTCACCAATATCATATTAATTAATTGGATTAGATTGATTGGTAAAATGCTTGTGTGAATACATGGTTGCGATGCATGAATAATGTATATCAGATGGATATTAGATGGGTGGGGCAATTTTGGAAATTGTTGTAATAAATTTAGAATTTATTAATTGGACTTGCGTGTCCAGCCTATTACCTCATTTCTCATTGTATTTCTCTTCTCACCTATTCCCCTCAATGTAAATGAGGTTTCTTTAGAAGTGTTATGTAACGGGTAGAAGATATATTTGTGCTAGCGGGAGAGAGGAAAGTGAGAGATTTGATCTAGGACCATTGTGTTAAGTATCCATCCGCATATCATTATTATTTTATTTTACGTGCCTTATTATGTGTTTAGAATGCATGTTTAAGGGTGTATGTTTATGAGACCTTAACAAAGATAATAAATTGGTTGCCATTTGCACGCGAAAAACCCTCACAAAATATTAAGCGTTTTTCATTCCATTGAGTGATTCTTACTCAAGATCCAAGACTGACATTGGTTTGTTGGCCAAAGTCAAGACCTTTGTCCGTCGAGGATGTGTTTGAATCACGAGAGCTTTGTTCCATATCGGTGCCTTGTCCAAGTTGTGGTTTGTTGGCCAAAGTCAAGACCATTTCTTGTCCATCGACATTGATTACGAAGCTTTTCATGGCAATGGGTTCCGCTTAACTGGGATCACTAAGTTTGTTGTGCCAAAGCCAAGGCTTGGTTGATTCAGAGGAAAAATTTTTGGCAATATATTGGGTATATTGGCATATATAGGATATATGTTTCGGACTTGGATGTCCCCCTACTGGATCTAGGAATTGGATGGGATCCAATTGATCTTAGAGATCTACCTAGTTAATTATCATACAATTTGTTGGCCAAAGTCAAGATTGTGTGACATTTAACGGAATCCTAGCCCACTAGGAAACACGGATTCCCGAGTACTCCACAGAGGGTTAGAGGCTCACCGAAAAATAGTGGGAGGCAAGTATTAAATTTGTAATATTCGTTTAGTTACTTGCCATACGCGCTCATTTCAAATATTTCGTCAAATAAATTATTTATTGTTGGACTAATATTTAAATGTTGTTTTAATTAAACAGTTGGACTGTATTCAAACTATTCATTTATAGTTGATTACATAATTGATTATAGTAATCAATATATTTGAATTTAATTGATCATTTATAGTTGATTTTATAATTGGATTATAATAATCAATATAATTGAATTTAACCTATTAAATTATAGTTGATTAAATAGTTGGACTATAGTAATCATTATAATAAATAGTACCTAAATCGTTCATTGGATGGTTGGACTATAGCAATCAAGATAAAATTTAAAGATTAACGTTTAAAACATAATCCTAGGGAAAATGTATTTAAATGCTTTAATTTTTCAAATTGGGAATAATGATTCAGGATAGTCCTGAAAACTGATAAGTTACTTTATTTGATAAAATAACATCTTAGGCCTAAGCCCGGATTTAAGCAAATAGTAGAACATGATATTTGGAATATTCATGTGATGATAACTTTAGTGCTTAATCCAATAAGCTTGCCAAGTAGACTCCTTAATTTCTTATTCAGAACTAAGGATTAGATCCTTATAGTAAGAAAATGAAATTGAAGGATCTTCATAGATCTATCCTTAGATCTTAGAAGTACTAAATTGCAATAGAAAACTTTTGGAGAGTTAATGGCTATACTCAAGGAGTCAAAGCCAAAGTTTGCAATAAGGCAAGAAGTGCAAGTCGCATCTTACTTCGATATTCCAGAAGGCCAAGGCTTGGCCAAAGGCTTCTAGAGTATGGAAAAGGGCAAAGGTAAAATCATTATAGTCTTCTGGGAAGATAAAAGACATATCCCAAAATGTCTGGCTAAATTGTGGCAAACGGGATCGCGGAAGCGTGACTGCCGTTTGAACAAGGCAGACATGAAGGAATTGAAGAACGAGCAAGGCTCCGACTTCAAATATGTTTGTCATAAAATATGTTCACTACTAGTATTAAAATTGGATTTTAGATACTTAGTGTGGTACATAAATATGTACTGGTGTGCAGAATCTGCTATGAGCAGGATACTGACTTCAGTTGAGATTAATCTGCGAATCTGCAAAAAAGACGAAATTCACTGTTTTAACCGTAGAAACCTAAGTTTAGGAACTACCCTTTGGGTATGTACTTAAATTAGGAAACTGTTATAATGTAACTATTTTGACTAGATACATTATCTCAATATCAGGGTTTAATCCGTTGCGGATATACCTTTATATTCTAGAACACTAAAGTATTTTATTATATAAAGATTATATTGAGGTAAACACATTAGATGTGAATAACAGTATTTATATTTTGAATATAAATAAATCTCAAACATATAACATGACAAATAAATAGCTCGAACTGATTTGATCAGATAAAACTTAAAAGTGGCATTGTTGTCTGTGACATAATTAAACAAGACTCGTATATCCACACTTTTGAAGAGTGGGTACTAGGATAAATTTGATTCCATTCAAATAAAGTTTACGAATCTAGTTTATTAGGCAAAGTGCCTAAAACACCTTTATTTAGTAAAAGTGTAAATGCCACCGATCTGTTAGTCCTGGTTCATAGTGACGTAGGTGAGCCCATATCTAGCTGGCTAGAGGTGGATATGAATATTTCGTGACCTTTACGGATGTGGCATCGCGTTATGGTTATGTGTTTCTTTCGAAACACAAATCGGAAACTTTTAGAGTTTCGACACGAAGTGGACAAACAAATCGGCTAAAGTATTAAACCATCACGGTTAGACCATGATGAAAATACTTAAGCAATAAGTTTCTCAAGTACTTGAAAGAGTATAGTATTCTTTCAATGAGGACTCCTCCCGGAACACGTCATTCTGACGGTGTGTCCGAACGGAGAAATTGAATTTTGTTGGACATGATAAGGTTAATCATGAGTCGCTCTGAGCTACCATTTCCTTCAACTGATAAGCTTTAAAAAATGCATAACTTATTTAGAATAAGGTTCCATAAAATCTATTTGACAGACTTCATAATAGATATGAACAGGAAAGAAACCGGGTTTCTCATTCCTGAAAATTTGGGTATGCTGGGCATATGTTTGGATGATACCAAACTAAAACCCAAATCGGATAAGTGCCTAAATTATAGGTTATCCTAGGGATACCAAAGTATAGTACTTATACAACTCACTAGAGAACAATTTAATTGTTGCTCACCATGCGGTTTTCCTAAGAGGAATACCTATATACAGTGGTAAGTGGGAGGAAAGTAAAACTCGATGAAAATTAGAGTAATATTGTTCCAGGCACCGATTCCTTATTGGAACACAAATAGTTCATCAAGGATGTAACTATAAAAATAATCTTCGAATACACAAGAACCACGTAAGTCGGAGAGAGTCAGAAAACAACATGGGGTATGGGTTTCTGATCTCACCTCATGAAGATGTCAATCTTATTGAGGAATATGAACTGACTACGTATGAGGAAGTGATACAAGGTATCGACTCCCTATTATGGCAAAGTGTCAAGATATCTGAAATGGATTCCATGTATATCAACTATGTTTGGGTACTAGTTGATGTACCGCAAGACATTGTGTCTATTGG
Source organism: Zanthoxylum bungeanum (assembly GCA_019454045.1). NCBI lineage: Eukaryota > Viridiplantae > Streptophyta > Magnoliopsida > Sapindales > Rutaceae > Zanthoxylum > Zanthoxylum bungeanum. Next base: position 18,341 of record SKCR01047314.1, read on the forward strand.
TATTATATAAGTCTTCAAGGAAGACATACATGGAAGGCAACATACCAACGTACTAAGCTAGGCTTGTAGCGAAAAGGTATCGTTATCAACATTGTGTCGATTACGACGAAACCTTTAACCTGTTGCCACGGTAAATCTATTTGGATAATGTTTGCTGACGCTGCATGTTTCATTTATGAAATATGGCAGCTGTAATGCCAAAACCGCTTTCCTTAACGGAAACCTTTTGGAGGAAGTTTACAAAATCCTGACGGTTTGTGTCGTACCAAAACTAGCAAACAAGGTTTACAGGTTACTTGATCCATGGATGGATTGTAGCAAGTATAGATTCTTGGAATTATCGTTTTTGATGTAATCATAATAGTGTATGATTTAAATCAAAACGAAAATGATTCTTGTGTATATAATGAGGTTAGTGGGAGCGCACTGACAGTGAATGTCCTAAATAATGATAATATGTCATTTCTTGGAAATGATATTCCCATAAATACAATCAGTGAAAGCTTGGCTTACGTAAAAATTCTCCGTAGAATTCTCGGGAGAAACAACTTTTATTCTAGGAATAAAGATCTACTGGGATAGATTTAAAGTTGTTGATAGTCTCCGAGAACTCGTACATTAATAAATGTATGCGACATGGTGTCTCATACGCTTTGAGCATATAGATTCATAATCAGGCCAATCCAAGTGATAGTCATTGGATTGATGTTAAGATTATCCTTGAGTATCTTAGAGGAACTAAGGATGCTGTCTTATACTATGGAGAAGGAGAACTTGAAGTGACTGGGACCACTGCTGAAAGTTTCCTAACCGATAAAGACGACTATAAGTCGTAAAAACAGTACTATAAAGTTTGAATAACGGAACAATGAGCTGGAAATCTTCCAAGCAAGATACTGTTACCGAACAATAAAGTGGATTATTGCTGCAGCTGAGGCAGCAATAGAAACCATTTGGGTCGATAATAAATCTAATTAGATTAGATATAGTTCTGTTAGCAGTTGAACTAGGCTTCAGCACAGGCTAAAGAATTAATGGTCTCATCAACGATCCAGATATATACTTCGACTATTCATCTGATTCGTTCGGATCATACATCGTGGTGATGTGATGATCGTATAAATCGCATCAGATGATAATCATGCAAATCCGCTGACGAAAGTCTTTTCTCAGTAGTTTGAGCGAACCGTACATAGTTCGGGTGTAGGACACTCGAGTGACTGGCTATAGGCCAAGTGGGAGATTGTTGGACAGTTACGACCCATAGCGTCACTATTTGTACAGATCATGGTGTTGTTGTACAAATTAACTATGTGACAAAGGAAATTGCTCTCTTATAATTTGTGATTAGATCACCAAGATGTATAAATGATAGGAGGTCCTTATAATTAGTTCCTGGATTGAGATGATATGAGACAATATCAATCCACGAAGGTTTAATCATTAAATATCCATAGTCAGAGTATTATCAAGATTGGACATCGATAATACGTAAAATACTAGTATTACACTTGTGCGCGTTGTGAGGGCATAACCATATAGTTCTCATATAATTAGGTATATGATACTCATGCAAGTGTAGTAGGAGATTGTGTTTTACCGATGGTATGGAAAACAGCTTCGCTCTGGATAGACCCTTCAGAATTCCATTGGTAGTATGACTATGTGTCTATGGAAGTCCGAAATCAGGGTAGGTGTATTTGGTCTTAACCTGAGACTTGCACCGCTAATACTTGCGACAATCAATATACTTTGGTTTTAGGTCGTCCAGGGCTTTAACAGGTTCTGTGTACGCCTCTGCTGGGTATATTGAGAATCGTAGTGTGTTGGGTGTGATGTCGAGACGGAAGTATCACTCCAGTTATAGTGGAGATGATGGTCACGTAGGATACGAAACTCGTTCTCTTATATGCTGCAGCTATCGGGATATTATGACTATGTCATGTTTATCCGATTATAGAGACTAGTTACCAGAGATCCGATATGTGCTTCGTACGGGGCAGACACATTTCCAACCCCAGGCCTTGCACGTGACATCCGATACTGGATCGAAATATGCAATACTACGTATACTACGCCTGATATAGATCACATATTCCTATAAGGATATTTCTGGAGAATTGGGTAGGCATGGCACTTTGCTAGAAGCCAACCTTGTCTTCTAAATCGGTACAAACATAGTACGAGGTACTTACGTGTTTGAATAGTCTGACGGCCGTATTTACTGCCAACATATCCGGGGATCTCATGAGTCTCTTCCTGAAGATTCACCGATGACATATGACTCGCACTTTATTAATCTGAGATTAATTAGAATTTTCTATTCAGCCCTGATGGAGAAGATAATGTCTTACCCATATCTATCGAACTGACTAAACTACTAGATGGAGAAGATAATTTCTCAATCTCATGGGAATTTTCTCCCTCTACCCACCTGGAAAATCCCCTTCTCCAGAAGTCATTACCCCAAAGAGACTTCTGAAAATTTTCTATTCAGCCTTGATGGAGAAGATAATGTCTTACCCATATCTATCGAACTAACTAAACTACTAGATACCGCTTTTGTCATGGAGATTGAATCCCACCATTAGAAAAGTGTGGTTATGTTATGTATCTTGCCCTGATGCCTGCAGGCAGGTCATGATTGTGGAAGAGGTGACTACCAGTTGCTCTATATTGTTTAAGGTGTTAGGTGTGGCTATGATCATTCTGCTGTTATTTTAGTCAAGACGCTCCATGGTTTAGACAGAATCAAAAGGAACCTCACCAAATGATTCTTGGGAAGTTCTTTACTTCTGCAGATATGCCCTACATTTTTCCTAGGCCATCCTTTCAGATTTTCAGCCTAGTAGGTTGCTCTAACTTTTGCATGGGCTCTCTTTTCAGGTTTTCAACCCATCGATATGGCTGCAAAAGTTGCTTAAGCTCATTGCCCCTCCACCATCATCCATTCTTACTTCTTATGTTCCTCGACACCACTTAGCCCGTACCATGATTAAGAATGGCCTTTCTTAAGATATGTGGAAGGAATGACTGAAGCAAGTATCTGTCAAAAAGATTTTATGGATGTGTCATTGGTGGCGTCTTAGTCATGTCACCATAGATTTCTTTGGTCATTGTGTGCCCCTCATGGGCCTTCACACCAGTTCATTCTACCTTCCAGCGAGACTTTATCGACAGTATAGGCGCTCCTTATCCCTTGCTCCTGATAGGCTATCTTTCCAAGGCGGTCATGTATCCCGTCATGTTTTGGACCATTTTCATGATAAGTGGGCTCAGCGTCACATCTAGACTATCAATGTCCTTGAGTCTTCTAGCATTCATGACTTTCCTACCGGCCCATCTGACTTCGGCTCTAAACTGAAGAGGCAAAAAAGATGATTTATGCATACTTATTCTGATTTTTTTTCTAGCACTTTGCATTTCATGAACATTTTGAGCTTTTATTTCAATAAAACATTAGCATTTTCTCTTAGTACATGTGTAAATACATTAATTTGTCACTAATTGGCCCTTTCTGGTTTTCCAATTAACAATTTTTCCTGCTCACTTATCCCTAATTTTTTAATGTGCTCTAACCTTTGCTGAGGCTGTCATTTGTGGATTTTCAGGCCAACGAGCTTTTCCTTTTCGTTTTTTCGTAAAGTATTTCTTTAGCCTGTCTATATTGATGAGTAATGTGAATTTGTTTCCTTCTACGTCGAACAACTGAACTTTTCAATTATTCAAGATCTTATTTACTAAATATGGCCATTCCCAATTGGGTCTAAACTTGCCCTTTGGGTCTATTGCTAGCAGCCTCGACTACTTTAGTACCAGGTCTCCTTCTTTAATCTTACTGGGCCAGACCCTTTTGTTGAAAGCTCTATCTATTATTCTCGGGTACAACTGAGTATGGTATAGTGCTCTCATCTTCTTTTCATATAACAGAGCCAACTGTTCGTATCTTCATGCAGCCTATTCTTGTTGGGCCAAGTCTGCCTCCATCATCACCGGCATTGATTGTACCTTAATTTGTACCAGAAGTACAGCTTGCACCCTATAAACCAAAGAATAAGGCGCAACTCTTGTTGCTATTCTGACTAAGGTCATATATCCCTATAGCACAAATGTCAGATTTTTCGCCCAACCTTTATAATTCTCTATCATTTTGGCTAGAATATTCTTCATTTTGTTGGCAGCCTCTACTACCCTTTTAGCATGTAGTCTATAAGGTGAAGACTAGTAGTGCCCAATCCCGTACTTTTGAAGTATAATTTTGGTCTCCCCTTGAAATTGTAGCTCGCTATCTGTCACCACATGGTGTGGCATCCCATACCGACAAATGATATTTCGAGCTATGAATCTGGCCATTTGCCTAGCTGTGACTTTACAGAAAGATTCGACCTCTACCCTTTTAGAGAAATTATCTACTGCTAAACTGATACCCATTAGAAGTTTGTGGCTTGATCTCACCAATCAAATCGATACCCCAAGCAGAGAAAGGCCAAGACCTTGATAATCCGTGTAACTCCATTGGCGGTAGGTGATTAAGTTCTTATGGGCTTGGTAATCATGATAATGTTTTACCAGATCTGCGCAGTCTGTCGCTATAGTTAGCCAATAAAACCCTTGTCTTATTATTTTTCTTGACAAATTGAGCCTGCTCATGTCTGGTCCGTACACTCAGGTATGGACTTCTTCCATCACTTTTAGGGCTTCCTCCTTCAAGAAATTCAATTGCAACATGTTACGCTGCCGTCTATAAAAATCTCCTCTCAGACTTATGAATTCAGAAGCTAACTTCTGGATCGCAACCCTGTCATTTTTACTAGCTCCATCGGGAAATTCTGCATGATCTAAGTAATTTTGGATGTTTTAATACCATGACTTTCGATAATTGACTATGCTTATTGGCTGTGGTTAAGACTATGGGCTTATGGTTAGCTTCTTCAGATTTTCCCAAGTTGAAGCTAATGTCGCCAGAGTGTCTGCCATTTGGTTGTCTTCCCGAGGCGAGTGTTGGAACACACAACCTGAGATATCCTGCATCAAAGTTCTGAGATGGATCAAGTACGACTTTAATTTATCTTCTTTCAACTCAAAATCGCCTTGAACCTGTCGTATTACCAATATCGAGTCGCCATAGACTTCTGTGCTCTTCGTCCTCAAATCTATCAGTGCTTCCAGTCTGAAAATGCAAGCTTTGTATTCAGCTATATTATTAGTAATTGAAAAGGTTAGCCTCTTGGCCATGGGTAGGGTTTCTACTCTTGGGGTTACCATAACGACCCCAATTCCTGCGCTCTTACACTTCACAGGCCCATCAAAATACATCTTCCAACCCTGAATAGTTATCGCCTTAAATTTTTCATATATGAACTCAAACCCATATTGTTCATTGTCGATTGGTTGTGCCAGGATTCCGCCACAACGCGCCCTTTGATTACCTTTTTGGCGATGTACTTGATGTCGAACTCAGTCAACAAGACAAACCACTTTCCCAATTTCCTGACGATATAGGGTACTGACTGTAAGTATCTCAACAGATTCTCCTTAGCGACCACTTGTATCTTGTAAGATTAAAAATAATGTCGCAGCTTTCTTGAGGCCCATACTACTGCCAGATAAATTTTCTCCATTTCTTGGTATCGAGTTTCATAGGGCAACATCTTCTTACTGAGATAATAAACTGCGTTTACTATTCCCCTTTCATCTTCTTGTACCAATATTGCCCCAGTGCTTCAGAATTTACGGCCAAGTACAAGACCAATGGCTTACTAGGCCTTGGAGGCATCAAAATTGGCAGATTTGTTAAGTATTGCTTGATCTTTTTGAAGGCCTCTTGGTATTGTCCATTCCATACTACCTGTTGATTTAACTTGAGTAACTTGAAGATTGTCTCACACACCAAGGTAAATTTAGCGATGAACCGGCTGATGTATTGTATCTTTCCTAATGATGCTCTTACTTCTTTCTCTGTTTTAGGCACATGCATCTCTGTTATTGCTTTAATTTTCTCGGGATCTTATTCTATCTATCTCTTTCCTACCGTATGCCTCAACAAGGTTCCGGATGTGACCCCAAATACACACTTCTTAGGGTTAAGCTTGAGATTATATCGATCCTCATTTGAAGGAATTTATCCAATGCGGTAAAATATTCTTATGTGTTTCCTGATTTGACCATCATGTCATCAATATAAACTTCAACATCCATGTGCATCAAATCATGAAATAGAGTAGTATCCATTCGTTGATAGGTAGCCCCCGCTTTCTTTAACCTGAAGGGGATTACCTTGTAGTAACAAGTTCCATATTTCATGGTGAAGGCTATCTTGTGTATGTCTTCCTCTTTCATGAATATTTGATTATGCTCTAAAAACCATATGTAAAAGAATACATAACCGACAAGGCCGCGCTATCCACCAAAACATCTATATGAGGTAGAGGAAAATCATCTTTTAGGCAAGCTTTGTTGAGATCCCTATAGTCTGTGCACATTCTCACCCTTCCATATTTCTTCGGGACTGGTATAATATTGGTCAGTCATTCAAGGTATTTAACCCCTTCCGGGAATCCCATATCTACATGTTTATGTACATTTTCTCAGATTTTTTTGACTGTTATGGCCTCATTCTATGAAAGTTTTGCTTCATGGGGCTCATATTCGGGTACGTTGGTATCACATGTGTGCTATGCTTTTATCCACTACTGACAAGTCTTCATAGGATCAGACAAATACCTTTGCATATTTTCTCAATAGTTTTTCTATCTTTGTTCTCTCTTCAGGGGTAACCTCACTTGCAATTAATATGTTTTAGGGTTTTCACTTGTACAAAGATTAAATGCATATGTTTTAGTGGAATTGATGTCAAATATGCTCTTGTCATGCATGTTATGATGCGTGCTAAAAGTAAAAATGGTTAGGTAAGTAAGCAAAATCATTCATTTTATTCATCAAAGCAGAATTACATTCAAATAGTTTAGGTACAAAAATATGCTCATAGTCTTCTTCTTCATTGTTCACCTTGGGATCTTCTAGTGTCGGTCATTCAAGATGGACCTACTCTTCCCATGTTTCTTCATTCAGCTTAGCATTCTTGTCTTCCAACCTCGGCTCAGTTCTATCTACTGGGCTTCTTTCTCAATCTACTACATCGATAAATATCTCGAAACCTGACACAATGACGCGAATGACCTCGCATGGTTCAAGATTTCCTTGGTACCAAGACTTTAAAAAACAGTTATACAATTTCATCCATCTCTTCTTGGATTTGGCCCATTCTTTATTGGAATGGTATCCCAATCCCTTTCGGGTAGTCTGCCTCTTAAAGTTGGGAAATGTGCTCACGCATTGGCCTCCTTCCTCTAACCTAGTATTAGGCTTGTAATTCATCTTTTCATAATTCTAGCAACTTTTAGGTTGTACCCACTCCTCAAAGGTTGGCACTTGGAACCTCATGAATGGCTGAACATCCAATGTGGTTACAGTGTTACCAGCTTTTACCTCAATAGTGATAACTCCATCTTAATGAAGGAACTTGATAACTTGATGTAGTGTGGAGGATACCTCTTCGAGCTTGTGAAACTAGAGCCTCTTTAATAGTAATGTAAATGTGGCTGGGATGTTGAGTATCGTGAAATCTACCTCATCCTCGATAGGGCATATTTTAACCATCGCCATGAAAGTGCCTTCAATGCCCCGCTTACTATCATCATAAGCCTTGATTGTCATATCAGATGGGATTAGTTCCTCAAGCCGAATTCCCAACCTGGGTAGTATCTTTAGTGGACATACATTGATAGAGAACCCATCATCTACTATCACGCATGATGTCCTCTTTTCTTTAACCTTAGCCTTTATGAATAACAGGCGGTTGTGATTTCGCCCCTCTATCTGAAGTTCTTCCTCAGAGAAGATGATAACTTGCCTATTTTCTTTTTGAACAGACCCAATGACTATTGTTGGATCTACATCTGTTTGTACCATAACACCTTTATAAGTTTAAGCTAGATTTATGAATCTTTAATACTCAATTCAACAAGAAATGAAATATTTTCAAATACTAGTAGAGTACCACTCACTCAGCATAACGACAGGGTACACTCAGTTCAACATGCCTAATGGTTTAGATAACCCTTTTAGACTATTTCAGTTACAACTTAGCATGTTTAATGGTTTAGATAACCATCTTTGGCCACTTTAGTTATAGTTCAGCTTCCTCTGCTTATGCGGTGCTAGGTCTCGCTAAGTAGGTTACATGCCATAGGTCACGATACTGGTGAGATTTTCATGACATCTATCTTTCAACACATGTTTTATGTATAGCCTTGTATTTCAGAAATTGATTGAATTCAAAATGAGAAAATGTTTTCTTTTACAGCTCAAATATTTTATAAGACAAAATGTCCATATTGTTTGTACTTTCAGTGTTCACTCATTAAGTCGTTCAAATGATTTACCTCCCACATTTTCAGTTTTGGTTGCATGAACCACATATTTCCATGGTTGGTATAGATTCCAGATTCTAAATGCTAAGTAGAATGATATGTATACCGGCTGCAGTCTTAGGGACGCATGGTCAGAGTCCACACACATATACAATCATCTTGGCAGGTCGTGAGGCCAGATAATATCTTATCTATGATGCATGGTGTATAGATGTATTTATACAGTCACATTAAAAATCATGAGTATAAGAAAAACATGTATGTCAGCATATCATAATGTGTTCATACATTATTAGCATTAACAACACAAATTTAGCTTAGCTCATGACACGTCACACACAGCCAAATCAGAGGCTCAATGAGATGGTTTCACTGTCTCTTGCCGGTCATATCCTGGATATACTAGAGTGTGACATATACCGATTAAAAATGAGATGAGACAAATATAAGAGAAAATATTATCCAATATTGCTAAAGTGTGAGGATAATATTAGTATCTTATATTTGATTATAGGCTAAGTGATCCAAAAATTGACTTATCTAATATTTCTAAAGTGTGATGATAAAACCCGATTTATGACCAAATTTAAGAGTTGTACGAGATGCAATTGACGAAGAAAAATTGTCTACCTTTTGAGTTTACAAGGGCCAATATTGCTAAAGCATGAGACTTGAGTAAATGTCAAGTATGATCTACTTTCTATTATGAAATTTAATAGTTAAATTCTTGTATTCCCATTTGTAGAGATTATAGGGAATATGTAAAGTAGTGTGAGGACACTTTATAGAAAAAATAAAAGCCATACTTTATTTAGTATTCATGTTATGATTTTGAAATATTATTTATCCGCTTATTCTTATTTTAGTCTTATGCAGATAAAAATAAAAATAATAATTTTTTCTGTCGAACCCTACTTTTGTACAATATTTTTGGAGGTAGCAGAAGATGTTTTAGAAGAAGAACATGAGACGTTCTTAAGATGAAAAGATAATGATCAGAGAGTCAGGTCAAACATCTTTAGGACTATGTTCCCGAAACTCCAGAAGAAGTATATGTCGATGAATAATTCTGGAGCCATCTAATTCCATCTGAAAGAGCTATTCAGTGATAGACCTTAGGTCGAATTGCACCAAATCACTGATGAGCGTTTTCTTACTATGTTTTCAGATTACAAGTGTTTTATTCCTCATGTAATGAGGATGGTTAAATATTTTTTAGGAGCTAGAAAAGATGGATATCTGTCTGAACAATCATCTCAATAATAGTTTGATTCTCTGTTCACTTCCCTCATATTAATTTACTTTATAGAAAACTTCAACATGCAATTAATGACTTCCACTTATGCTGAACTGCATAATATGATTTGATAGCTAATGAGAATATGAGCAAGAATGGTTTGATCTTCCTTGTTTTAGGTGTAACTTCTTTCGCTTATTCCTAGTCTTATTTGAAGGCTAAAGAAAAAAGAAGAGGAAAAAAAACTGAAAGGTACTCAGATAAGTAAAGGTGGGATTCCTTAACTATAGGTTTAAGATGAATATTGAAAAGGAAAATATTTCTAATGAAATATGATTCAGTTTTATAAACAAACCTAGATACTTTTCTTCCTTAAAATTAGCACCATTAGGTATATGTTTTCTAGTTTTTGGCATTACTTTTGTTTTGACTCTAGTATGAGAATAGTGTTTGACACTGTTTGCCATCCTCATATTTGTAATTTATTGCAAGATCTGTGGATAACTAGAAGATTAAAGTTAGGATAGATCCAATTGCATATGGAGAATGATGATTCTTTTCTTGTTGAAACTAGAAGAAATTTATTTCTATAGTTCCCTTTGAAAAATATAATATAGTACTAAATAATTGTTATTTTATATTGTAGATGATACAATAATTATTTCATTTCCTGTGTTAAACAGTGAAGGTTATCATATATATTAAAGATAGTGCTTTATATTTATAAGATCAAAGGAATGTTTTGCTTGTTTCATATTCCAAGTTTGATGGTCATTACATTTTAACTAAAATACTAATGTCTTTAATATATAAATTTTTAATAGAAAATATCAGATGAATTAAATAACATACAATTGTGGCATATGTGATTGGGCCGTATACGCATAAGATGCCCTATCTAACTGGTAAAGGATAGGCTGATATGTGATCTAACAATCAAATCTTTACTAGTATGTGAATATTGTATTCAGGAAAATATGACCAAATCTTCATTTACTGGTTTTAGTCACTGAGCCATTGTTTTTATTGGAACTCATACGTAGTGGTTATGCGATCCAGTAAAACGACTGCCATTAGTGGCTTTCAATATTTCGTAACATTTATTCTTTTATCGATGATTTTGGTCATGATATGGTTATGTTTTCTTATGAAACACAAATCGAAAACCTTTGAAAAGTTTAAGGAATATTATTTGAGGTAAAGAAACAACCTGATAAGCTTTTAAGATGCATTTGATCTAATCAAGGTAAAAATACATAAGCAGTGAGTTCATTGTTATTTAAAAGAGAATGAGATTCTCGCTTAATATGTTCCTCCGAGTACTGACCGGCGTAAACACACACGTATAACGCAAGCGCACGTATCTTTCAAGTAGTATAAAAATATCGATCCCACGAGGACTTAATATCTAATCTATTAATTTTATGAGGTCAAATGATTACTAGTATCTAACAGATTGTTGATTGATTGATTTGAAATGGTGACGATTCTATAAATTTAAAAGCAAGTAAATAAAATTGTCGAAAATAGGTTTTAAGAAAATTCAATATTAAAAACTATCTAGGGTTGTGATTTCTTCCAATATCATTTTAAAGATGAAGTGGTTATCTTAAAGTTGGGTAATATATTGATTTATTAACCTGGAACACTAAATTATGTGTAAGCCTCTGTCGATGGTCAGACACAAATACCCAGTTTAACCCAATTGAACCATATGTCTATGTCAACCAAATTATCTGGATTCATTAAGTTTAAGTTCCAATTATGGCTACCCTCCGCCCGACAGGTATATTCCTATCATGTAAGGAAATCTATTAAAGGGTTATCTATCCTCAAGGAAGATCGTGGGCTATTGAGTTAAGGCTGAAACCTAAAATCCCTATGTCTAGTTCATTTTAGATTTACCAAATCAATTTTATTAATGCCAGTTAATGAAAAAGCATTAAGATTAAGACTCAATAAATAAATCTTTATTTTACCCAAGCTATAATCTAACCCTTATAAAACGGTGATATTGGATTTCATCACAACCCCAGATAACTAATTTAGTTACAACACATAACTAGGGCTAGTAAAAACTTGAAAATAAAAGACATAAAGTAAAAATACGGTAAAGTAAATACTGAAAAGTAAATTACAATAAAATAAAATGCTAAGGTAAAAGGAATTACTTTTACTACTACTAATTTAGATATCTCCCATAAAATAATATATAAACTTGTGATTCTTTTTCCAACCAGCCATAAGGCGGTAACCTGATTAAGTCAAATTAAGTCCAACCAGCCATAAAGGCGGAACCAAAATTAAATTACCAACCGACCAATCTGGCGGTATCCTTTATTAGTCAGGTTTAAACTAGATTAAAATGAATTACCAACCGACCAATCTGGCGGTATCCTTTTTAAGTCAATATTTTAAATAGTGAATATATTATTTTTAAGGGAGATTAATCTAAATAGTAACAGTAAAAGAATTACCTTTCACCTAGCTGGGGGAGTTACCTCCTCATGGTAAATAATAAAAACTGTAAAAAGTAAAAAGTAAAAAAAAATTAAATTATTATATTAAAAAAACGTAATTAAAATTAATTAAAAAACTAATAAAACTAAAAAACTAAAAATTAAAAGAAAGTAGAGAGAGAAACTCTCTCTTTAGATAGATTATAAGAGAGAGAGTGGTGCACTGAATTCTGAAATCTCGAGCTCAATTTATAGGCCTCGGTAGGCTTCCAGCGTCGCGACGCCAGGGCCTTCAGGGTCGCTACGCCAGCTTTTGTCGATGTGGCACGCTCTGGTTCATCGGTTTGAAGATTCTGGATAAGTTGATAAGGTGACACGTGGCAGAGTGGTTGGGCTTCAATTATTGTGACACATGGCGGCTTCTGATTGGTCAAGGAGATTCTTATCCGCCACGTGTCAGATAAGGATTAGATACTCAATTATTAATGCTGACGTGGCGGTGACGTAGCGGTGATGTGGCGACACGTGGGAAAGAGACTGTCGGCACTGTAGGATTGCGACACGTGGCACTTCCTGATTGGCTGATGATGATGTGGCACGACACGTGGCAATGTTGACTTGTTGACTTACTGACGTGGCTGATGACATGGAGACACGTTGGATGACACGTGGCACACGTGGCGATGATGACTGTCGGCACCGTAGGATGCTGACACGTGGCACGGCACATGTTAGCAGATCGGCTGTGACGGTGACACGTGGCACGACGCATTTTAGCAAAGTCAAACTTTTCTCATATTCTGATTTGTGGACCCGGCGCACGTTAGCACTGTTCGGCGCATGTTAGACGTCGCGACGCGGAAGGTCTTGGCGTCGCGACGCGAGAATTTACAAAATCCCTTTTTCGTCCAATTTTCACTGTTTTGGCCCAAATCACCTCTAGAATGTCCTGAAACTTTATTTATCTACAAAATATACAAAACACATCAAAACGTTCACAAAACTCAAGAAACTATACAAAATATTAGGTTAAATGAGTGGGAAATAGTGATAGATTTACCACTCATCACACCCCCAAACCTAACATTTTGCTAGTCCTCGAGCAAACAAAAGTAAAATAACATAAATAAATTAACTAAGCCACTTTCGTAGGGATCACGGTTGCATTTAGCGTATGCAACAAGCCTTTAAACCCCTAGGTGTCCCTAGTGGACGAGTTGTAGTCTCGTGAGGGTTTACAGCAATGATACCCACAACATTTTACAAAAGTAAAATATTAAAACTAATGCACACAAAAGCAAAAAGACAAGCGAAAAGAGAATAAAGATGTTAGTGACTAATCAGGTGAAACTTCTACTCCAAGTTACTAGTTGTTTTGTTTTATTCTAAATTACTGAATAAGTAAATTCCCGATTATATTTACCATTCTTCATATACACAGCCAACAAAATATTAATAACTTATTTTTTTCCCACACAGTCATAAGTGCAGTTGATAAGAGAGTAATATTTTTGTCCTAAAGTTCTATCAGATTTCACACCTTTTTGGAGCAATGGAATAATTTTTTCTTTTTCTGATTTTTTTCTTTGATTTTCTCTATTTTTTTTTATTTATATACAATACTTCCATCTATGTAGCGAGTTTGGGTCGGTGGCTCCCAAACCAGTTGGCTTTAGGGCACCAGGTGTTAAGACACCCCTACGGACTTAATTACTCAGACTTCAGATATATATATATATTTTGATAGATATATTTATGATATATACATTGTAGCCTTTCGTAACGAGCTTTGGGCCAGTGACTCCCAAACCAGTTGGTTTTAGGGCACTAGGTGTTAAAACACCCTTACAGACTTAATAACTGGATCTTAGATGCTTTATTTTATACTCAGTTTTTTTTTTTTTTTTACTCCATTCTTTTTGAGATGCTTCCTCCAATTAAACTAGAGCACTGAATATTACAAACTTTTCAATTTAGCTCATGTCCGTATGTTACTATATATGTTGATAATATCTGTCAACTGAGCATATGAAGATCCATTTTAGTTCGTTTTAGGAGAATTCACAAATTAAATAATTAAAAAGGAAATAACAAAAAATTAACTTGTTTCGAAAATAGCTTTGAGATACGTCTCAGGAGTGGAAACTCCTTACTCAGCTATCTCTTACCAATTTCACCTTTTAGTCAAATAAAAACACAAAAACGCAAATATTTTTGTAATTTTTGAAAATTTTCAATTTTTTTGTATTTTTCGAAAAATTTTGGACTAAAAATAAAAATAACACACAAACTAAAAACAAGGTACTGATCAACTAATTCCTCCCCCAAACCTAAATGAGACATTGTCCCCAATGTCTTAAACAGTAAAAGGAGAGTTAAGAAGGTCGTACCTGGTTAGCTGAAATCTACAGGAAATTAAAGGTTAAGATCCAGATTAATCTACGCCTCTTACCACGATCGTCCTCGGACCAATTTATCTTTGAAAGGATAGGGTCAACTTGTGGTTCATAGGCTATGAGTTGGTCTATTAGATCTGGAGCAGTTCTGGCAGTAAAGAGGAGTTCTTTCATAGGTTTTGAGACACGAACCCATTTCTCCGAGCATCATCAAGAAACACACAAAGAAAATCATAAAATCCATCAACATTAAACAGTCCAAGCGGTTTCTGGTGTATGTTCAGGTTCGCCCAAGATAGTACAATAAAAATTTCCTCCAATGTACCCAAGCCACCTGGCAAAGCGATAAAAGCATCAGCACGGTTAATCATTTCTACCAGTCGTTCAGACATACCTGGCACGATCAGTTCCTCTCCGTTTGATGATCCAATAAGATTTGCCTCTGCCAAGGTTTTTGGATGATTCCCAAAACATGACTGCCTCCTTCCTGTACAGCCTTTGAAACGATCCCCATAAGTCCAAGATTTCCTCCGCCATATATTAAGTGCATATTCCTTGCAGCTAAGACTCGACCCAATTCCTGTGCTGCTTCTACGTATTGTGGTTTAGTACCACTACCACTACCACCGCAAAAACACAGATGTTTTCAACTCGTCTTTTGAAGTGGCTTCCATTTTTTATGTATTTCTTTCTCAACTCTGGATGCCTTCAAAAGTGCAATGACGGGCTGAATTTATAGTACCTGAAAAGGGTGAGTAAAAATAGCACAAGTATCTTCCAGAGGACGATTAGTAGCGAATTAATATCGTGATAGTCAAAAAGGTCTGGATCCATTCGGAGAAAATTAAAAGAAAACAACAAAACAAATCACAATTATTAAGAAAAGACAAAGAGATATCATATTTACAAGAAAAATGATGGCTTGATTGACGTCTATGCGTCAGGGACAAGTTTCCCATCCAATTTTCTTATAAATTGGCAAACAGGGTCTTTTTGAGTCAGATTCCCGAGACTTAACAGTTGTCTTTCCTTTTGGAATTGTGTATGTAATTTGCGAATGGCTATATGAACATATCCACTGGGATGCGTCTCAAGAGTTTTAGATATGTCATCCAAAGACTCCTTACTCAAGCCATCCCTAATGAAGTTAATCTTATCTTCGCGGTTATCGGACACCATTCCTAAAGAACGACAACGAGTATTATATAAATATGCGCACATTTATAACAAACACACACATTCTTTTGGCTCTTCTCTTTTTTAGCATATGTGCTCTTTCCTAAACCGGCAGATGTGAAATAAAAGAGTCAGAAGACTCACCTGCCAATCGGACCCGTGCTTCAATTAACCAACGAATGTCAGTAGGATACCTTTATCATCAGTAACCTCATCCGTTCCAAGCGAGCTTTGTAGACTTTCATCAGAGATTTTGAGGGAGAAAAGGAAATTGCTTGTGAAGATTTGCGAGAGCTTCTTCCATCTTGAAATGACTAAACCTGCAAAAATTAAACACACAAAAATAAACACACCAAATCACAATATATACACAAATTGCATGGGTTGCCTCCCTGCTAGCGCTAAGTTTAAAGTCGTCAGCCAGACTTGACTTCTCGAACGTTAAGCTGGATCTGAAAGTGTAACACTTTCTTTTTGTCGCTCAAATGATTCTCCCCAGTAGTGCTTGACACGCTTGTTTTTAACCTTGAAAGTTTTGTTAGCGTCAGGATCATGTATCTCAACGGCTCTATTTGGTAAAACTTTGGTGATCACAAATGGACCTGACCACCGTGATTTTGGCTTCCATGGGAAGAATTTCACCCTTGATTTGTTTAACAGTACCTTCTGCCCTGGTTCCAGTTGTATGCGCACTAACTTCTCATCATGTCTTTTCTTGCCTTTTTCTTTGTACAATTTGGCATCATCAAAAGGCTGATTGAAATTCCTCCAATTCGTTGAGCTGGTGGAACTTTTTCTCTTCTGTTGCTTGTAGTGCAAGAATTGGCTCCTTCAGTACAAAAGCCGCTTTATCTTTAGGCTCCACAGGCAATTGACATGTTTTAAGTTTGTCAGTAGAACTTTGCATTGCATTGGAGTTCTGAATGGTACTGTGTATCACATCGAGTTTGAAACATTCCTCCTTCTTTTCATCATCTGGGAAATTCATGGCCTTGAAAACATTGAATGTTACTTCTTGGTTGTACCCTCATGGTTAATTCTCCTTTTTGTACATCAATAATGGTTCGACCTGTAGCCAAGAATGGTCTCCCCCAAGGATGATTGGCACGTCTGCGTCTTCCTCCATATCAAGGACAATAAAATCTGCTGGGAAAATGAATTTGTCAACCTTGACCAGCACATCCTCAACTACGCCTCTTGGAAATACGAGCGTTCTATCAGCAAGTTGCAGTGAGACTGAAGTTGGCATTGTTTCTCCAATCTGTAATTTCCTGAAAATAGAAAAGGCATCAAGTTAACACTAGCACCTAAATCACACAAAGCCTTACCAAAGTTATGTTCTCCTATGACGCAAGGAACAGTGAAACTGCCAGGATCTTTCAACTTCGGGGGAAGTTTCCTCTGAATGATGGCACTGCATTCTTCTGTTAATGCTACTGTCTCGTAATCTCCCAATCTCCGTTTTCGTGAAAGAATATCTTTCATGAATTGGCATAGGTGGGCATTTGTTCCAACGCTTCTGCAAATGGAATGTTGATATGCAGCTTTTTGAAGATCTCCAGGAACCGAGAAAACTGCTTGTCCAATTTGTTTTTCTGAAGACGTTGAGGAAAAGGTGGAGGTGGAGTGATCTGTTCTTTTTCCTTTGCTTCTTTTTCCTCCATCTGTTGCTTTGTTTCTTTTGGAACTTCCTCAGCAGTTGTTTTGGCTCCAACATCTTTGTTGATTTCAGTACCGCTTTTTAACATGATGGCATGACATTGCTCCTTCCCCATGTTCCTTGGATTTGGCTCTGTGTTGCTAGGAAGGGTACCTGGCGGTCTGTAACTCTGAGCATTGCCAGTTGTCCATTTGATTCTCCAGTGCTTTAATAGAAGCAGATTGACTTTGAATTAATGCTGCTTGGGATTGAAACATAGCATCATATCTTGCTGCTTGAGAGTCGTGTTTTGCTTCTATCTTTTTCAAGTGGGTCAACACTTCTGTTATTCCTGGTTCATTTGCCTGCTCCTGGCTTTTGTTCTGTTGCTGGAATTCAGGTGGTGGATAGTTCTGCTGTTGGCCTGAATTGTTGCTCCATGAAAAATTGGATGATTCCTCCACCCTGGGTTGTAGTGTTGGAATATGGATTGTTCCCCTGTCTGTTGAAATTGTTGACATAATTCACCGTCTCTTCATGTTGGTTTGACTCTGGTGCTCCTCCATATGGTGAACTTGTGGATCCAGTGATGTTCACAACTTGCGTGCTAAGTGTTTCTAGACATTTGCATATCTGATCCAGCCTGGTATTCACTGCTGTGTTTGCTCCAACTTCATAAATTCCTGCAATTCTTTGGATCATGCTCCTTTCTGTTGGCCACAAGGAATTGTTGTTGGCCATTTCTTCGATTAGGTCCCAGGCTTGATCTTCTCCTTTTGCCATCAAGGCTCCTCCAGCAGCAGCATCGATTGTGGTTCTCATTATTCCAGAAAGCCATTATAGAATGTTTGGACTTGAAGCCATTTTGGAATCTCATGGTGAGGACATTTCCGGAGTAAATCTTTGTACCTTTCCCAAGCTTCGCAGAGGGATTCTGAATCTTGTTGTACAAAGGATGTGATGTCATTCCTCAGCTTTCCGGTTCTGGGCTGGTGGAAGTACTTTGCAAGAAATTTGGTGGCTAAAGTGTTCCAAGTTGTGATAGAACCTGCTGGTAGTGAATGTAGCCAAGCTTTAGCTCTGTCCTTCAAGGAATATGGAAAAACTCGCAGTCTCATTGCTTCTTCCGCTTCTCGGTTGTAATTAAAGTGCCGCAAACTTCCAGGAAGTTGCTGATGTGGGAATTAGGATCTTCAGTTGCATTCCCCCCGAACTGAACTGACTGCTGAATCATCTGAATGCATGTTTTGATGTCACACGCATTTGCTGGTAAGGGAGGAAGTACAATACAAGAAATGAGTCTGTCAACCACCGGAATGGTTCTGTCTCGAATGGGAATTGGTGGTGCAACGTTCAAAGGTTCAGGTTCCATGTTGACTAAAGCTTCTTGGCCTTCTCGCCTTTCCCTTCTCAACTGTCTGATGGTTCTTTCAATTTCTGGGTCAAGCGGTCGGAGTTCAAAGCTTCTGGTTCGTCTCATGAAGTTTCTGAGAACCTGAAACACAAGAAAACAAAAAACAATAAAAAGAAATTAGATACAAGTAACGGTATCTAACCCCTAAACTAATAGTAAAAGATAAATAAGTCCCCGGCAACGGCGCCAAAAACTTGACCGGCGTAAACACACACGTATAACGCAAGCGCACGTATCGTTCAAGTAGTATAAAAATATCGATCCCACGAGGACTTAATATCTAATCTATTAATTTTATGAGGTCAAATGATTACTAGTATCTAACAGGTTGATTGATTGATTTGAAATGGTGACGATTCTAAATTTAAAAGCAAGTAAATAAAATTGTCGAAAATAGGTTTTAAGAAAATTCAATATTAAAAACTATCTAGGGTTGTGATTTCTTCCAATATCATTTTAAAGATGAAGTGGTTATCTTAAAGTTGGGTAATATATTGATTTATTAACCTGGAACACTAAATTATGTGTAAGCCTCTGTCGATGGTCAGACACAAATACCCAGTTTAACCCAATTGAACCATATGTCTATGTCAACCAAATTATCTGGATTCATTAAGTTTAAGTTCCAATTATGGCTACCCCCGCCCGACAGGTATATTCCTATCCTGTAAGGAAATCTATTAAAGGGTTATCTATCCTCAAGGAAGATCGTGGGCTATTGAGTCTAAGGCTGAAACCTAAAATCCCTATGTCTAGTTCATTTTAGATTTACCAGATCAATTTTATTAATGGCCAGTTAATGAAAAAGCATTAAGTTTAAGACTCAATAAATAAATCTTTATATTACCCAAGCTATAATCTAACCCTTATAAAACGGTGATATTGGATTTCATCACAACCCCAGATAACTAATTTAGTTACAACACATAACTAGGGCTAGTAAAAACTTGAAAATAAAAGACATAAAGTAAAAATGCGGTAAAGTAAATACTGAAAAGTAAATTACAATAAAATAAAATGCTAAGGTAAAAGGAATTACTTTTACTACTACTAATTTAGATATCTCCCATAAAATAATATATAAACTTGTGATTCTTTTTCCAACCAGCCATATAGGCGGTAACCTGATTAAGTCAAATTAAGTCCAACCAGCCATAAAGGCGGAACCAAAATTAAATTACCAACCGACCAATCTGGCGGTATCCTTTATTAGTCAGGTTTAACCAGATTAAAATGAATTACCAACCGACCAATCTGGCGGTATCCTTTTTAAGTCAATATTTTAAATAGTGAATATATTATTTTAAAGGGAGATTAATCTAAATAGTAACAGTAAAAGAATTACCTTTCACCCTAGCTGGGGGAGTTACCTCCTCATGGTAAATATAAAAACTGTAAAAAGTAAAAAGTAAAAATTAAATTACTATATTAACAAAACGTAATTAAAATTAATTACAAAACTAAAAAAACTAAAAATTAAAAGAAAGTAGAGAGAGAAACTCTCTCTTTAGATAGATTATAAGAGAGAGAGTGGTGCACTGAATTCTGAAATCTCGAGCTCAATTTATAGGCCTCGGTAGGCTTCCAGCGTCGCGACGCCAGGGCCTTCAGCGTCGCTACGCCAGCTTTTGTCGACGTGGCACGCTCTGGTTCGCCGGTTTGAAGATTCTGGATAAGCTGATAAGGTGACACGTGGCAGAGTGGTTGGGCTTCAATTATTGTGACACGTGGCGGCTTCTGATTGGTCGCTGAGATTCTTATCCGCCACGTGTCAGATAAGGATTAGATACTCAATTATTGATGCTGACGTGGCGGTGACGTGGCGACACGTGGGAAAGAGACTGTTGGCACCGTAGGATTGCGACACATGGCACTTCCTGATTGGCTGACAATGATGTGGCACGACACGTGGCAATGTTGACTTGTTGACTTGCTGACGTGGCTGATGACATGGAGACACGTGGCACACGTGGCGATGATGACTGTCGGCACCGTAGGATGCTGACACGTGGCACGACACATGTTAGCAGATCGGCTGTGACGGTGACACGTGGCACAGCGTATTTTAGCAAAGTCAAACTTTTCTCAGATTCTGATTTGTGGACTCGGCGCACGTTAGCACTGTTTGACGCATTAGACGTCGCGACGCTGAATGTCTTGGCGTCGCGACGCGAGAATTTACAAAAATGCCATTTTCATCCAATTTTCACTTCATTCACTGTTTTGACCCAAATCAACTCCAGAATGTCCTGAACTTTATTTATCTACAAATAATACAAAACACATCAAAACGTCACAAAACTCAAGAAACTATACAAAATATTAGGTTAATGAGTGGGAAATAGTGATAGATTTAACTGTTGGAAAAATGCTTATTTATAAGCATTTTGAGGCTCAATTTAAGCATGGTCCACTTCGTGTTAGTGGTTGTTATTGAATGATTCGGATACTCCTCCGTGAGTACTTCGAAATGGTATATTCATATACTTAAAATGGTGCTTGGGTGAATGAGAAATTGTTGCTCAAAGTTCACAATTTCAAGCTTTTTGTAATTCCATAACAGCTAATTTAATTAGCTTGGTGGTTACAAAGTTAATCTCCATAAGTGCTAATCTAATTAGCTTGGTGGTTATATAGTTTAATTTCCATTAGTGCTAATTTAATTAGCTTAGTGGTTACAACAATGTGTAACATCTCCCATTATGAAATTTAATTGGCAAGTTAATTTCTATTAATTGAGATGTGTTTTTCTTTTCCTATATAAACAACATCAGTTCTTGTTTTCAAGATATGAAATAGAAAATAGAGAAAGACATAGCACACACATGAAAGATCATTTTCTTTGTTTTGTTAAAAGGAGAGTTCAAACACTTTGTGGTTCGTTGGATACGAGTCTGGTGGTGCCCTTTCTCGTACATTTCCGTTGTATCCTGGGAAACAATCGTCTCACGTTCTACTGCACCTACGGTAGGGGACGAATTTGTTTTAAGGATATTGTTGTTTTACAACAAGCCTCGGGAAAGTTCTGATCTGACTCAGCATTTGCCAACAGCCTCTGCCTCAGCATCAGCATCTGCCAACAGCCTCTGCCTCAGCTTCAGCCTCTGCCTCAGCTTCAGCTTCTGCCTCTGCCTGACTCAGCCTCTGCTGTCAGCCTCTGCCTTCAGCCTCTGCCATCTGCATCTGCCTCTGCTTTCAGGATCTGCCGTTAGGGTCTGCTCCGAGGATAATAATTATAATTGTAATTTTGTCATATTCGGATTTCCCAATTACCGTGTAATAATTGTAATAATTGTTATCTACAGTCTTAAAACAAATTCGAGACTCTGTGGATATGGAAATCAGTCCAAACACAGTAGATCCGAATATGGCAGCCTCTTCGGCTTGCCAGAATGTTGTGGCAGCCCCCGTGGCTGACCAAAGTGCAGTGGCAGCCCCTTCGGCTGGCCAACTTGCATCAGCCTCTGGGCTTAATATGGCAGCCGTTGTGGCTGGCCAAGGTGTTTCTGCCTCAATGGCTAGACAACTTGTTGGACATGTGAGCCATGTCAATCCTGCTGCGGAAAAACCTGAAAAATTCAGTGGTCAGAATTTCAAAAGGTGGCAACAGAAAATGTTCTTCTACCTGACCACGTTGAACCTTGCGAGGTTTCTAAAGGAAGATGCTCATGTACCCAAAGAGGGTGAGATTGATATCCAAGTCATCAGTGCCATTGAAGCTTGGAAACATTCTGAATTCCTATGTCGGAATTATGTGCTGAATGGGCTAAGTGATTCCTTGTACAGTGTGTACGCTGGAATGAAAACAGCTAAAGGGCTTTGGGAATATTTAGATCGAAAATATAAAACTGAGGATGCCGGTACTAAGAAATTTGTCGTAGGCCGTTTCCT
>SKCR01047315.1:0-41220 GCA_019454045.1 Zanthoxylum bungeanum
ATTCTTGTGTATATAAGAGGGTTAGTGGGAGCGCACTGACAGTGGCTGTCCTATAAATAATGATAATATGTCATTTTATGGAAATGATAGTCCCATAAAACAATCGGTGAAAGCTTGGCTTTCGAGAAATACTCTCCGAGAAATCGTACATTGAAAAATGTACGTGACCTGGTGTCTCATACGCTTTGAGCATATGGATTCACAAACAGGCCAATCCAAGTGATAGGTCACTGGATTGATGTTAAGAACATCCGTTAGTATCTTAGAGAACTAAGGATGAATGTCTTAAACTATGGAGAAGGAGAACTTGAAATGACTGGGATCATTGTAGCAGTTTCCTAAACCGATAAGATGACTATAAGTCGTAACAACGGTACTATACAGTTTGAATAATGGAACAATGGGCTGGAAATCTTCCAAGCAAGATATTATTACTACGAATAACCAATAAATGCGGGTTATTGTTGTAGCTGAGGCGGTAATATGGAAGCCTTCTCGATTCGATAAATCAATCTAATTATATTAGATATAATTCTGTTAGCAGTTGAGCTAGGCTTGAGCACAGGCTAAGAATTAATGGTCTCATCAACGATCCAGATACATACTTCGATATCATCTGATTTGTTCGGATCATACATCGTGGCGATGTGATGATCGAATAAATCGCATCAGATAATAATCATGAAAATCCGTTGACGAAAGCCTTTTCTCAGCAATTTGAGCCAAACCGTACATAGTTCAGTGTAAGACACTCGAGTGACTGGCTATTGCCAAGTGAGAGATTGGTGGACAATTATGACCGAAAGCGTCACTTTTTGTACAGATCATGGTGTTGTTGTACAAATTAACTATGTGATTAAGGAGATTGCACTCTTATCATTTGTGATTAGATCACCTAGATATATAAATGATAGGAGGTCCCTATGATTTGTTTCTTGGATTGAGAATGAGATGAGACCAGTATCAGTCCACGAAGGATAAATCATTAAATATCCCTAATCAGAGTATTATCGAGATTGGACATCGATAAATACTTAAAAGACTATGTATTACACTTGTGCGCGTTGTGAGGGCACAACACAGCAATAGTTCTCATTATATTTTTGGTTATAGGATACTCATGCAAGTGTAATAAGAGGTTGTGGTTTATACCGATGGTACGGGAAACAGCTTCGCTCTGGATAGACTGTTGGTTTTTATTAAGGTCCCAAGATCAAACAAGCAATGAAATTAATGGGTAAATACATCCGAGGTAGTCGAAGACGCTACGATCGTATCGGTTGAGTCGATTTGAAGACGATTGAAGCCAAAATGCTCACTGTTTTGGCGCATGAACTGCAGCAGTCCACTGCCACGTTTTCAGATTTTGAGCTGAGAAAACGGAGCTCCAAGCCTCGTCAACGGATCCCGGCTCATGGGTGAACCTCCCTACCACCTTCGCAAGACTCGTAAGTGTGGCTAGCACTTGAATTTTCACATGAAAACCCACTCTATGCTTCCCATTTGGTCACGCCATTTCTGGTTAGAAAAACAGTCCATATTCTTCTGTTTTGGGCGTGAGAGAAGAGAGAAAATTGAGAGAGAAGAAGTTGTGTAAATGGTTAGAAAGAATTCATTTCAGTATATCTTATATACTCATGTGAATTTGAAATGCATTTAGCTTTAATTTGCATTCATTTGCTTTTAAAAGTCAAACCATCAAAAGCCTCATTACACATCATGTCCATCAAGTCACATCTACTTTATATAAAGTGACATGTTGTCAAGTCACATCACTCAAGTGACAAGTTATTTGACGCTTGATGAGACTAATTGATTTGACGCTTGATGCGACTTGGCGTGGTTCGCACTCGAATTCGAAATACGAATGCGCTCGCAATCACACTTGGGCTCGGGTTCGTTAATTCCAAATTAACGATTTTTTCCGTCGCGTCGTAATTAGATGATTACCCTAGCGAATTCACTCATTCACGCACGTTCACGCCGCTACGAATTAATTCTAATTAATTCGTTCGCCCCCGAATTAAAATCTAATTTTAATTTCCGCGTCGAAATCTAATTTCGTTTAATATATCGAATATATTAATTTACCGATTAATTCCAAATTAATCGTTATCTCTCTCTTGAACGATATTTTGATCCTAGATAAAATATCTCCGTAATAACCTAGATAATTTTCTCTCTCTTCTATATAATCCTAGATTATTCAAGAGTGCGAGTTGTGCGTCATCGGTGGATTATCGGGAAGCGACCCATGAGATCTCCGGATAAGTTGGTAGTAAATACGGTCGTCGGAGTATCCGAATCACGTACGACCAAGTACTACGTTCTAACCGATTTACGAGACAAGGTCAACTCCTAGCAAAGCACCAAGTCTACCCAATTCTCCGGACATATCCTTTAAAGAATATTAAGATCTATATCAAGCGAGTATACAATTGTATTGTATTGCGAATATCGATCCAGTATCGGACGATCACATGTTAGGCCTGGGGCTGGAAATGTGTCTGCCCCGTACAAAACATATATCGGACATCAATCAACTAGTCTCTGTGAATCGGGCAATCCTGACCTAGTCATATTGTCCCGACAGTGCAACCTTTTATAGAACACAGTTTCTGTCCTCGCGATCTCATCAACTCCATATGTCTGAAGTGACACTTCCATCTTGACATCACACCCAGTGCACTACGATTCCTGATAAACCCAGAAGAGGTGACACATAACCAGTTTAGGTCCCCCAACCACCAAAACCAAAGTTTAACCGATTGTCGCAAGTACTAGCGATGCAGTCTCAGTTAAGACCATATACACCTAACCTACTGATGCGGCCTCCCATAGACACGCTGTTGGACAAATTGACCCATAGCGTCACTATTTGCACAGATCATTGTGTTGTTGTAGCAAATTAACTATGTGACAAGGAAATTTGCACTCTCATCATTTGTGATTAGATCACCATAGATATATAAATAAGAGAGGTCCCTATGATTAGTTTCCCTGGATTGAGATGATATGAGACAGTATCAGTCCACGAAGGATTAATCATTAAATATCCCTAGCCGTAGTATTATCGAGACTGGACATCGATAATGCGGAATAGGCTAGTATTGCACTTGTGGCGCGTTGTGAGGGCACAACGGCATAGTTCTCATATATATAAGTATTGGATACTTGTGCAAGTGCGATAGGAGGTCGTGTTTCACCGATGGTACGGGAAACAGCTTCGCTCTGGGTAGACCCCTCGGAATCCCATGGTATTATGAATATGTGTCTATGGGAGGCCGAAATCAAGGTAGGTGTGTATAGTCTTAACCTGAGACTTACATCGCTAATGCTACACACAATCGATATACTTTAGTTGAGGTCGTCTAGGACTGTAACCGGTTCTGTGTACGCCAATGCCGGGTATATTGAGAATCGTAGTGTATTGGATGTGATGTCAAGATGGAAGTATCACTCCAGTCATAGGGGAGATGATGTCACGCAGGATACGGTATTAGTGCTCTTAAGAGATGCGCATCCAATCGTGATATTATGACCAGGTCATGAATATCCGATTATAGAGACTAGTTACCAGACATCCGACATGTGTTTCGGACGGGGCAGACACTTATCCAGCCCCAGCCCTAGCACGTGATTATCCGATACTGGGCCGATACGCACAATACATTAGTATACTACGCTTGATACAGATCTTAATATTCTTTAATGGATATGTCCGGAGAATTAGGTAGACTTGGTGCTTTGCTAGGAGTCGACCTTGTCTCGTAAATCGTAGAACGTAGTACTTGGTACGTACGTGATTCGGATACTCCGACGACCGTATTTACTGCCAGATTATCCGGGGATCTCATGGGTCGCTTCCCGATAATCCACCGATGACGCACAACTCGCACTCTTGAATAATCTGGGATTATGCAGAAGAGAGAGAAAATTAATCTAGGATTAATAACGGAGATATTTTATCCGGGATAAAATGTCGTCTAAAGAGAGAGAACGATTAATTTGGAATTGATCGATGAATTAATATATTTGATATATTAGACGAAATTAGATTTCGACGCGGAATTAAAATTAGATTTTAATTCGGGCAAACGAGTTAATTTAGAATTAATTCGTTAGCGACGTAAATAATAATTTCGCCAGGCGCAATTATTTATTTAAATTCGATTGAATTAACGTCGCGACGTAAGCTCGGTATTTCGGAAATATCGAACCCGAACGCGTGAGTGCACGTGGGCCCACTTTCATTTGGAAACGTGTGGGGCCCACATGACACATGTCATTCTAATGCTTTGCATGTAGATTGTGTACATTGCACTCAATGTCATTGCATGGAGTTTGAGTGTTTGACACTCTAAGCCATTGCATGTTTTGTGTCATAATTTATTATTATTATTTAATAAAAATTATGGCATAAATATAAATTGATTTTTGGTAAATCATTTTAACTTAACACAAAAACTTCTTCTCTCTCATTTCTCTCTTCTCTCACGCCCAAATGAAGAAAATCTTCACTGGTTTGGAACCAGAAATGGCGTGAACAAAGGGAAGCTAAGAGTGGTTTCTCATGGTGAAATCAAGTGCTAGCACACTTACAAGTCTTGCGAAGTGGTAGGGAGGTTCGACCATGAGGCGGGACTCATCCGATGGAGTTTGGAGCTTCGTTTTGAGACCCAAACTGCCAGACAGTGAGCATGGACTGGTTGCAGTGGCGTGAGCAAGGCAGTACGTTTTTGGCCTTGATTCGTCTTCAAATCGACATAACCGATCAATTTGTAGTATTCCGCTATCTTCGTTGGTGTATTCACGCATGTTTTCATGTCTTGTTTGATCTTGGGACCTAGATTTTACCAACAATGGCATCAAGAGCTAATGTTGCAAGCATGAAAATGTAGGGCTTAAAATTTGGGTAAATGTTTGTTGAGCATGATTTGAATAAATTGCTTGTTTGAGTATGCTTATAACATGTTTAAATTCATATTGGTTGGACTAATTTGACGAAAATTGATTTGGAATAATTTTCCCCAATTTATTCACCTTGGCCGAATGTATATGATTTTGGGATCTTGGATTTTTTGATTTTTTAATTCATTTGATGAGTTAGAATCGATTAGGTTGACGTTAATTTGAATCGAATTGGATTGGATTTCGAATTGGACAAAAACCCCAAAATCTTTGAGTTGGCCGAATGTGACAAATGCCCTAATGTCTTGGTAATTTTGATTTTGATAATTGGATGTATTGGAAATCATTCGGATATGTATTTAATGTCGATTGCGGATTAATTGGATTGAAACCGAATTGGACATGAAATCCCTCCTTGGCCGAGAGCATGAAAGCATGTAAATGGGTTGATTTTTCATTATGTGTGTTTGACATGTAATAATGAATTAAGTATGATTAATTGGACTAATTTAGTGTTTTGGAAATGTTGATTTAGTTGATTAATCATATAATGCACTTTTGGTAATTAAATTGTGAAAATTGGATTTTTGGATTTAATTAATTGGGCCTAATTTTGGAAATTAGAATTTAAAGTTGTAATTGGGCCTATTGGGCTTGATTTATCAAGTTTGGTTTAGGCCAAATGGATGGATCCAATTGGGCCCAAAACCTTGACCATAAAGCCCAAATGCGACTTAATGAACCTTTAAAGTTCAATTGGGCCTAATGGGCCAGATTGATTTATGGGCTTATGGGGTAAATCCCGGATTGGACTTTGTTATCGGTTTGACCCGAGTTGACCAAAAGTCCACGCCTTAAGAAATCAATTAAAAGCCCATTGGACTTTAATTGAATTAATATTGGATATTAATCGGTCTTTGAGACGCGTTACGATTAGATTTGGAATTTAAATCGTAAAAGGTTTATTAAATAAAAGTGTAATATTTAATTTGGAATTGAATATTGAATTAGTATTATACATGTTAAAATTAGATTTAATGATGTAGTTTAATTTAATTCATGAATTCGTACTTTAAGTACTTATTCGCAAAAACGAGTTTGACTCGAACAAATCAAATCGTTGTTTGAACATTGGATGATCACTTAATTATCAGATTAATTAATTTGATTAGATTGATTGATAGCATGCTTATGTGTGTGAATACGTGGTTGTGTTGAATGAATAATGTATATCGGATGGATATTAGTCGGGTGGGCAATTTTAGAAATTGTTGTAATAAATTCGATTTATTAAATTGGACCTGCGTGTCCAGCCTTATCACCTCTTCTCTTTTGTATTCTCTTCTCACCTATTCCCCTCTATGTATATGAGGTTTTCTTTAGAAGTGTAGTGTAACGGGTAGAAGTAATACTAGTGCTAGCTTGAGTGAGAAAGGGAGAGATTTGATCTAGGATCAATGTGTTTAAGTATCCATCCGCATATCATTATTATTTATTTTCATACTCGCTTTATTATGTATTTAGAATGCATGTTTAAAGGTGTATGATGATGAGACCTTAACATAGATAATTAAATTGGTAGCCAATTTGCACGCGAAAAAGCCCTCATCAAAATATCATGCGTTTTTCCTTCCATTGAGTGATTCTTACTCAAGATCCTAGATTGGCAGGGTTTGTTGGCCAAAGTCAAGCCCTTGTCCTTCAAAGATGTGTTTTAATCACGAGGCTTTGTTCCATATTGGTGTCTTGTCCAAGTTGTGGTTGTTGGCCAAAGTCAAGACCACTTCTTGTCCAACGACATTGATACGAAGCTTCCATGTCAATGGGTCCGCGCTTGACTGGGATCATTAGGTTTGTTGTGCCAAAGCCAAGGCCTAGTTGATTCAGAGGAAAAAGGTTAGGGTATACATTTGATGTATAGACATATATAAGATATATGTTTAGGACTTGGATGTCCACCTACTGGATCTAGGAGTTGGATTAGATCCATTGATCTTCGAGATCTACCTAGTTAATTATCATACAATTTATTGGCAAAGTCAAGATTGTCTGATATTTAACGGGATCCTAGCCCACTAGGAAACACGGTTTCCCGAGTACTCGACAGAGGGTTAGAGGCTCGACGAAAAATAGTGGGAGGCAAGTATTGAATTTGCAACATTCGTTCCGAATACTCGCTAAACACGCTCATTTTATTTTACTCGTCATATTAATCAAAAGTATAGTTGGACTATATTTTATGTTGTTTTTAAAAAATATATAGTTGGACTATATACAAACTCATTCAATTATAGTTGATTTTGTAATTGGATTATAGTAATTAATATAATTGAATTAAATGATAGTTGATTTTATAACTAGATTATAAGTAATCAATATTAAAATTATAGTTGATTAAATAATTGGATTATTGTAATCATTATAATAAATAGTACCTTTTTAAATTGATTAAATAGTTGGACTATTGAAATCAAGAAGAATTGAAAAGTTGGATATTTAAAATATAATCTGGGATTAAAATATTTTAAATGATTTAATTTCAAATTGGGATGAATAATAGGTTACTTTATTTGATAAAATAACTCATTATACCTTAAGCCCAAAATTAAGCAAGATAAGTAGAGCATAAAATCTTTGGAAGATTTTTGATGATGACTTTAATGCTTATTAATATACTTACAATAAATCTATCTTTAGATTAAAAGTATTAAAATTGCAATTAATTGACCATTCTAGTGAGAAAATTCAAAGTTTGCAATTGGGCATGTAGCACAAGGTGCACATCATTTCGATATTCTAAAACCCAAGGATTGGCCAAGGTTTGTGAAATATTGAAAAGGTAATTGACATATCCCAAAGTGACTACCATTTGGATATGGAAGACACGAAGGAATAAAGATAGGGAGAGGCTCTAACTTTAAAAATATTTGTCAAAGTTATGTTTACTACTAGTATTAAAATTGGATTTTAAATACTTAGTGTGGTACATAATACATATATGTATTGACGTTCAGAATCCGCTGTGGGCTGATACTGGCTTCAAGCCGAGATTTTCTCTGCGAATTGGAAACGGGACGAAAGTCGCTGTTTCGACCGTAGATACCTAAGTTTAGGAACTACCCTCGGGTGTTACTTAAATGTTATATGTAACTAGTTTGACTAGAGACATTATCTCTATATCAGTTGTTTATCCGATGCGGATAAAACCTTTATATTCTAAACACTAAAGTGTTTCATTATATAAAGATGATACTGAGATAAATACATTAGATGTAAATAACATAATTTATATTTGAATATAAATAAAATCTCAAACATATAAATGACAAATAAATAGCTCAAATTGATTTGATCAATAGAGACTTATTTGTGGCAATGTTGTCTGGGACACAATTAAACGAGACTCGTATATCCACACTT
Organism: Zanthoxylum bungeanum; assembly: GCA_019454045.1. Lineage (NCBI taxonomy): Eukaryota > Viridiplantae > Streptophyta > Magnoliopsida > Sapindales > Rutaceae > Zanthoxylum > Zanthoxylum bungeanum. The sequence continues at coordinate 8,332 of SKCR01047315.1, forward strand.
TTGAAGAGTGGTACTAGGACTGATTTGACTATTCAAATAAGGTCTACGAATCTAGTTTATTAGGTTAAAAACCTAAAATACTATTTACTTGGTAATAGTCAAAGGGCCACCGATCTGTTAGCCTATTCATGGTGAAGTAAGTGGGCCCATATCTAGCTAGGCTAGATGTGAACATGAATATTTCGTGACCTTAACAGATGTAGCATCACGTTGTGGTTATGTGTTTCTTTTGAAGAACACAGATCAAAACTTTTGAAGTTTCGACACGAAGAAAACAAACAGATCGGCTATAGTGTTATTCCGCCACGGTAAGACCGAAATGAAAAATACTTAAGCAGTAAGTTTCATATATAATGAAAGAGTACGGTGTTCTTTCATGTGAGGACTCCTCCCGAGACACGTCGGTTAGACGGTGTGTCCAAACTAAAAACCGAATTTTGTTGGACATGATAAGGCTAATCACGAGTCACTCTGAGCTACTATTTCCTTCTAAAAGATATGTATTAACAGTGCAAAACTTATTTAGAATAAGGTTCCATATAAATCTGTTTGACAGATATCATATAGGATATGAACAGGAAAGAAACGAGGTTTCTCATTCCTGATAATTTGGGTATGCCAGGCATAAAGTTTGGATGATACCAAACTAAGAACCCAAATTGGTTAGTGCCAATATAGGTTATCCTAAGGGAAACCTTAAGTATAGTACTTATAAATCCCACATGAGAACAATGTGATTGTTGCTCACCATGCCGTTTTCCTGAGAGGAATACCGATATGCAGTGGTCAGTGGGAGGATAGTGATACTCGATGAAAATCGGAGTAATACAGTTCAAGGCACGAAGTCCTTAATGGAACACAACAATTCATCTATGATGAATCTGTACCATTATCTTCAAATACACAAGAAATCGGGTAGATCGGATAGAGTCAGAAAAACACTAGGGTATGGGTTTCTGATCTAACCTCATTAAGATGTCAATCTTATGAAGGTATACCACCGACTACGTTTTGATGAAGTGATACGAGGTATCGACTCCCTTTTATGGCAAAGTGCCATGAGTCCGAAATGGATTCCATGTATAACAATTATTTTGGATACTAGTTGTTGTACCACAGGCATTGTGCCTATGGTACATTAAACGTCTTCAAGGAAGACATACATGGAAGGCAACATACCAACGTACAAAGCTGGGCTTTTGATGAAAAGGTATCGTTATCAACATAGTGTTAATACGGTTCAACCTTTTAACCTGGGCCATGGTAAATCCATTTTGAAGATGCTTGTAGATAACTGTATATTTCATTTATGAAATATGTCAGTTACAAATCAAAATCGCTTTCCTGGAAAAGGAAACTTTTTGGAGGATGTTTACAACATCCTGACGATTTTGAATAACCGACAAACAAGGTTTGCGGGTTATTCGATCCATGTTTGGATTGAAGCAAGCATAAGGTTCTTGGAACTGACGTTTTGAAATAATCATAATGATTTATGATTTGACTCAAAACGAAATAATTCTTGTGTATATAAGGAGGTTAGTGGGAGAGAGCACTGACAGTTAAATTCCCATTAAGCAATTAATGAAAGCTTGGCTTTCATGGATATTCTTTCAATAGAAATTCTCCGTAAAATTCTGGGGAGTAACAACCTTTATTCAAGGAATAAAGATCTACTGGGATAGATTTGGAGTTGGTTAACACTCTCTGGGAAATTGTACATTTAAAATGTACTTGTATTGGTGTCTCATACGCTTCGAGCATATAGAGTCACAATTGGGTCAATCCAAGTGATAGTCACTGGATTGAACATAAAGAACATCTGTTAGTATCTGAGAGAACTAAAGATGTTGTCTTAAACTATGGAGAATGAGAACTTGAAGTGACTGGGATCACTGCTACAAGTTTCCAAACAATTAAATACTGCGGTACTAGAATAACGGGACAGTACTAATAAATAACTGAATAAACGGAATTGCAGCTGAGGCAGCAATAGAAGCCTATATCCGAGCAAGATAACTGCTGAAGAATACAAAAAGGTGGATTATTGCTGCAGCTGAGGCAATAGAATAGAATTTGGATCGATAATAATCTAATTAGATTAGATTAATTCTGTTAGCAGCTGAGCTAGGCGTCAGCACGGCTAAAGAATTAAAGGTCTCATCAACGATCCAGATATTACTTCTATATCATCTGATTCGTTCGGATATATATCTGTGGCGATGTGATGATCGTGTAAATCGCGTCAGACTTAATTAAGCAAATCCGCTGACGAAAACCTTTCCTCAGCAATTTGAGCGAATTGTACATAGTTCGGGTGTTGACACTCGAGTGACTGGCTATGTGCCAAGTGGGAGATTGTTGGACAAAATGATCCATAGCGTCACTATTTTGCCCAGATCATTGTGGTTGTAGCAAATTAACTATGTGACAAGGAATTGCCTCTCATCATATTTGTGATTAGATCACCATATATATATAAATGAAGAGAGGTCCCTATGATTAGTTCCTGGATTGAGATGATATGACAGTATCAGTCCACGAAGGATTAATCATTAAATATCCCTAGCCGTAGTATTATCGAGACTGGACATCGATAATGCGGAATAGGCTAGTATTGCACTTGTGCGCGTTGTGAGGGCACACGGCATAGTTCTCATATTATAAGTATTGGATACTTGTGCAAGTGCGATAGGAGGTCGTGTTTCACCGATGGTACGGGAAACAGCTTCGCTCTGGATAGACCCCTCGGAATCCCATTGGTATTATGAATATGTGTCTATGGGAGGCCGAAATCAAGGTAGGTGTGTATAGTCTTAACCTGAGACTTACATCGCTAATGCTTACGACAATCGATATACTTTAGTTGAGGTCGTCTAGGACTGTAACCGGTTCTGTGTACGCAATGCCGGGTATATTGAGAATCGTAGTGTATTGGATGTGATGTCAAGACGGAAGTATCACTCCAGTCATAGTGGAGATGATGTCACGCAGGATACGGTATTAGTGCTCTTAAGAGATGCGCATCCAATCGTGATATTATGACCAGGTCATGAATATCCGATTATAGAGACTAGTTACCAGACATCCGACATGTGTTTCGGACGGGGCAGACACTTATCCAGCCCCAGCCCTAGCACGTGATTATCCGATACTGGGCCGATACGCACAATACTAGTATACTACGCTTGATACAGATCTTAATATTCTTTAATGGATATGTCCGGAGAATTAGGTAGACTTGGTGCTTTGCTAGGAGTCGACCTTGTCTCGTAATCGGTAGAACGTAGTACTTGGTACGTACGTGATTCGGATACTCCGACGACCGTATTTACTGCCAGATTATCCGGGGATCTCATGGGTCGCTTCCCGATAATCCACCGATGACGCACAACTCGCACTCTTGAATAATCTGGGATTATGCAGAAGAGAGAGAAAATTAATCTAGGATTAATAACGGAGATATTTTATCCGGGATAAAATGTCGTCTAAAGAGAGAGAACGATTAATTTGGAATTGATCGATGAATTAATATATTTGATATATTAGACGAAATTAGATTTCGACGCGGAATTAAAATTAGATTTTAATTCGGGCAAACGAGTTAATTTAGAATTAATTCGTTAGCGACGTAAATAATAATTTCGCCAGGCGCAATTATTTATTTAAATTCGATTGAATTAACGTCGCGACGTAAGCTCGGTATTTCGGAAATATCGAACCCGAACGCGTGAGTGCACGTGGGCCCATTTCATTTGGAAACGTGTGGGGCCCACATGACACATGTCATTCTAATGCTTTGCATGTAGATTGTGTACATTGCACTCAATGTCATTGCATGGAGTTTGAGTGTTTGACACTCTAAGCCATTGCATGTTTTGTGTCATAATTTATTATTAATTTAATAAAAATTATGGCATAAATATAATTGATTTTTGGTAAATCATTTTAACTTAACACAAAAACTTCTTCTCTCTCATTTCTCTCTTCGCTCTCTCTCACGCCCAAATGAAGAAAATCTTCACTTCACTGGTTTGGAACCAGAAATGGCGTGAACAAAGGGAAGCTAAGAGTGGTTTCTCATGGTGAGAAATCAAGTGCTAGCGCACTTACAAGTCTTGCGAAGGTGGTAGGGAGGTTCGACCATGAGGCGGGACTCATCCGATGGAGTTTGGAGCTTCGTTTTGGAGACCCGAAACTGCCAAAACAGTGAGCATGGACTGGTTGCAGTGGCGTGAGCAAGGCAGTACGTTTTTGGCCTTGATTCGTCTTCAAATCGACATAACCGATCAATGTAAGTATTCCGCTATCTTCGTTGGTGTATTCACGCATGTTTTCATGTCTTGTTTGATCTTGGGACCTAGATTTTACCAACAACGCAGACATACTACTACCAATGGGATTCCGCGGGTCTATCCAGAGCGAAGCTGTTTCCCGTACCATCGGTGAAACACGACCTCCTATCGCACTTGCATAAGTATCCAATACTTATATATATGAGAACTATGCCGTTGTGCCCTCACAACGCACACAAGTGCAATACTAGCCTATTCCGCATTATCGATGTCCAGTCTCGATAATACTACGGCTAGGGTATTAATGATTAATCCTTCGTGGACTGATACTGTCTCATATAATCTCAATCCAGGAACTAATCATAGGGACCTCTCTTCATTTATATATCTATGGTGATCTAATCACAAATGATGAGAGTGCAATTTCTTTATTACATAGTTAATTTGCTACAAGAACATAATGATTTGTGGAAATAGTGACGCTATGGGTCATATTATCCAACAATCTCCCACTTGGCACATAGCGAGTCACTCAAGTGTCCAACACTGAACTATGTATGGTTCGCTCAAATTGCTGAGAAAAGGTTTTCTTCAGCGGATTTGTTTGATTATCGTTTGACGTGATTTATACGATCATCACATCGCCACGATGTATGATCCGAACGAATCAGATGATATAGAAGTATATATCTGGATCGTCGATGAGACCTTTATTCCTTAGGATGTGCTGACGCCTAGCTCAGCTGCTAACAGAACTATATCTAATCTATTAGATTTATTTCAATCCAAAAGACTTCTATTGCTGCCTCAGCTGCAGCAATAATCCGCATTTGTTGTTTATTCGGCAACAGTTATCTTGCTTGGAAGATTTCCAGCTCACTGTCCCGTTATTCAAACTTTATAGTACCGTAGTATTTAATTGTTTGGAAACTTGCTGTAGTGATCCCAGTCACTTCAAGTTCTCCTCTCCATAGTTTAAGATAGCATCTTTAGTTCTCTGAGATACTAACAGATGTTCTTAATTCAATACAGTGACTATCACTTGGATTGACCCGATTGTGACTCCATATGCTCGAAGCGTATGAGACACCAATATAAGTACATTTTAAATGTACAATTTCTCAGAGAGTGTTAACAACTCCAATCTATCCCAGTAGATCTTTATTCCTTGAATAAAGGTTGTTACTCCCCAGAATTCTATGGAGAATTTCTATGAAAGAATATCTATGAAAGCCAAGCTTTCACCAATTACTTTATGGAATTTAACTGTCAGTGCGCTCCCACTAACCTCCTTATATACACAAGAATTATTTCGTTTTGAGTTAAATCATAAACCATTATGATTATTTCAAAACGTCAGTTCCAAGAACCTTATGCTTGCTTCAATCCAAAGATGGATTGAATAATCCGCAAACCTTGTTTGTCGTTATACAAAATCGTCAGAATATTATAAACATTCTCCAAAAGGTTTCCTTTTCAGGAAAGCGATTTTGATTTGTAACTGACATATTTCATAAATGAAATATACAGTTATCAACAAGCATCTTCAAAATGGATTTACCATGGCAACAAGCAAAAGGTTGAACCGTTATTATCACGATGTTGATAACGATACCTTTTCGTCAAAAGCCTAGCTTTGTACGTTGGTATGTTGTCATCCATGTATGTCTTCCTTGAAGACGTTTAATGTACCAATAGGCACAATGCCTTATGGTACAACTAGTATCCAAAATAGTTGTTATACATGGAATCCATTTCGAATTCATGGCACTTTGCCATAATAGGTAGTCGACACATCGTATCACTTCCTCAAAACGTAGTCGGATGGTACACCTCCATAAGATTGAAATCTTTATGAGGTTAGATCAGAAACCCATACCCTAGGTTGTTTTCTGACTCTATCCGATCTACCAGTTCTTGTGTATTTGAAGATTAATGGTATAGATTCATCATTGATGAACTGTTTGTGTTCCATTACGGACTTCGTGCCTAGAACAGTATTACTCTGATTTTCATCGAGTATCACTATCCTCCCACTGACCACTGCATATCGGTATTCCTCTCAGGAAAAACCGCATGGTGAGCAACAATCACATTGTTCTCATGTGAGATTTACAAGTACTATACTTAAGGTTTCCCTTAGGAAAACCTATATTGTCACTTATCCAATTTGGGTCTTTTAGTTTGGTATCATCCAAACGTTATGCCTGGCATACCCAATTATCAGGAATGAGAAACCCCGTTTCTTCCCTGTTCATATCCTATATGACATCTGTCAAACAGATTTTCATGGAACCTTATTCTAAATAAGTTTTGCACTGTAAATACATATCCTGTAGAAGGAAATAGTAGCTCAGAGCGACTCGTGATAAACCTAATCATGTCCAACAAAATTCGGTTTTAGTTCGGACACACCGTCTAACAGATGTGTCTTGAGAGGAGTCCTCATATGAAAGAATACCGTACTCTTTCATGTATATATGAAACTTACTGCTTAAGTATTTTCCAATACGGTCTTACCGTGGTGGAATAATACTATAGCCGATCTGTTTGTTTACTTCGTGTCGAAACTTTAAAGTTTCCGATTTGTATTCTTCAAAAGAAACACAAAACCATAACGTGATGCTACATCTGTTAAGGTCACGAAATATTCATGTTCACATCTAGCCCAGCTAGATATGGGCCCACATACTTCACCATGAATAGGGCTGACAGATCGGTGGCACTTTTACTATTACAAAGTAAATAGTATTTTAGGTACTTTACCTAATAAACTAGATTCGTAGACCTTATTTGAATAGTCAAATCAGTCCTAGTACCCACTCTTCAAAAGTGTGGATATACGAGTCTTCTTCAATTGTGTCCTAGACAACAATGCCACAAATAAGTCTCTATTGATCAAATCAATTTGAGCTATTTATTTGTCATTTTTTATATGTTTGAGATTTTATTATATTCAAAATATAAATTCTGTTATTTACATCTAATGTATTTTATCTCAGTATCATCTTTATATAATAAAACACTTAGTGTTCTATAATATAAAGGTTTTATCCGCAACAGATTAAACACTGATATATAGATAATGTCTCTAGTCAAACTAGTTACATTATAACAGTTCCTAATTTAAGTACATACCCAAGGGTAGTTCCTAAACTTAGGTATCCACGGTCGAAACAGCGACTTTCGTCCAGTTTCCGATTTGCAGAGAAATCTTGGTTTAAAGTCAGTATCCAACTCATAGCGGATTCTGAACATCAATACATATATTTTATGTACCACACTAAGTATTTAAAATCCAATTTCAATACTAGTAGTGAACATAACTCTGACAAATATTTTTAAATTAGAGCCTCGCCCTTTCTTTAATTCCTCCGTGTCTTCCATATCCAAATGGTAGTCACTTCGGGATATGTCAATTATCTTTTTCAATATTTCACAAACCTTTGGCCAAGCCTTGGGTTTCGAATATCGAAACGATGTGCACCTTGTGCTACATGCCCAATTGCAAACTTTGATACTTTTAAATCTAATGATAATTTATTATAAGTATATTATTAAGCATTAAAGTCATCATCACATAAATCTTCCAAAGATTTTATGCTCTACTATTTGCTTAATTATGGGCTTAGTCATAATAAGTTATTTTATCAAATAAATTAACCTATTATTATTCCCAATTGAAAATTAAATCATTTAAAACATTAATCCCAAGGATTATATATTTTAAATATTCAACCTTTCAATTCTTTCTTGATTTTAATAAGGTACTATTTATTATAATGATTACAATAATCCAATTATTTAATCTACTATAATTTTAATATTGATTACTATAATCCAATTATAAAATCAACTATCATTTTAATTCAATTATATTGATTACTATAATCCAATTATAAAATCAACTATATATTGAATAAGTTTGTATATAGTCCAACTATATATATAATTAAAACAACATAAAATATTAGTCTAACGAATACTTTTGATTAATGTGACGAATAAAATATAAATGAGCGTGTTTAGCGAGTAATTGAACGATTGTTGCAAATTCAATACTTACCTCCCACTATTTTTCGTCGAGCCTCTAACCCTCTGTCGAGTACTCGGGAAACCGTGTTTCCTAGTGGGCTAGGATCCTATTAAATAACATACAACCTTGACTTTGGCCAAGCTGTATGCTATTTAACTAGGTAGATCTCACAGATCAATTGGATCCAATCCAATTCCTAGATCCGGTAGGTGGACATCCAAGTCCTAAACATATTACTTATGCCATGTATCCAATACATTTTCCTGACCATATCCTCCGAATCATCTAGCCTTGGCTTTGGCACAACAAACCTAATGACTCCAGTTAAGCGGGACCCATTGACAAGGAAGTTTCGTAATCAATGTCGTTGGACAAGAAGTGATCTTGACTTTGGCCAACAAATCACAACTTGGACAAGACACCGATGTGGAACAAAACCCTCACGATTCAAATACATCCAATTGACAAGGTCTTGACTTTGGCCAACAAACCAATGCCAATTGGATCTTGAACAAGAATCATTCAATGGAAGGATAATCGCTTAATATAGAACGAGGGTTTTTTTTTCTCGCGTGCAAATTGGCTACCAATTTAATTATCTTTGTTAAGGTCTCATCATCATACACCCTTAAACATGCATTCTAAATACATAATAAAACGAGTATGAAAATAAATAATAATGATATATGGATGGATACTTTACACATTGATCCTAGATCAAATCTCTCCCTTTCTCACTCAAGCTAGCACTTGTTCTACTTCTACCCGTTACACTACACTTCTAAAGAAACCTCATTACATAGAGGGGAATAGGTGAGAAGAGAATACAAGAGAATAGAGGTGATAAGGCTGGACACGCAGGTCCAATTTAATAAATCGAATTTATTACAATAATTTCTAAAATTGCCCACCCAACTAATATCCACCGATATACATTATTCATTCAACACAACCACGTATTCCACACATAAGCATGCTATCAATCAATCTAATCAAATTAATTAATCTGATAATTAAGTGATCATCCAATGTTCAAACAACGATTTGATTTTGTTCGAGTCAAACTCGTTTTTGCGAATAAGTACTTAAAGTACGAATTCATGAATTAAATTAAACTACATCATTAAATCAATTTAACATGCATTTAATACTAATTCACTATTCAATTCCAAATTAAATATTGCACTTTATTTAATAAACCTTTTACGATTTAAATTCCAAATTTAATCGTAACGCGTCTCAAAGACCGATTAACGTCCAACGTCAATTCAATTAAAGTCCAATGGGCTTTTAATTGATTTAAAGGCGTGGACTTTTGGTCAACTCGGGTCAAACCGATAACCAAAGTCCAATCCGGGATTTACCCCATAAGCCCATAAATCAATCTTCGCCCATTAGGCCCAATTGAACTTTAAAGGTTCATTAAGTCGCATTTGGGCTTTATGGTTAAGGTTTTGGGCCCAATTGGATCTTATCCACTTGGCCTAAACCAACTTGATAAATCAAGCCCAATAGGCCCAAATACAACAATAGAAGCCCAAATCCAATTTAAGCCTAAATAATTAAATTTCATTAATCCAATTACGCAATTAATTACTTAAAGTGCATTACATGATTAATCAACTAAATCATCATTTCCAAAACACTAAATTAGTCCAATTAATCATGCTTAATTCATTATCACATGTCAACACATAAAATGAAAAATCAAACCCATTACATGCTTCTTAGTCTCGGCCAAAAGAGGGATTTTGTCCGATTTGGTTTCGATCCAATCGAATCCACAATCGACATCAAATCACCATCCATTTTGATTTTATACACATCCAATATCACAAAATCAAAATTACCAAGACATTAGGGCAAAGGCACCATTCGGCCAACACAAGTATTTTGGGGTTTTTGTCCAATTCGAAATCTAATCCAATTCGATTCAAATTAACGTCAACCTAATCGATTCTAACTCATCAAATGAATTAAAAATCAAAAATCCAAGATCCCAAAATTCCATTCACATTCGGCCAAGGTATTAATTTTGGGGAAAATAATTCCAAATCATTTTTCGTCAAATTAGTCCAACCAAAATGAAATTAAACATGTTATAAGCATACTCAAACAATCAATTTATTCAAATCATGCTCAAATCACATTTACCCAAATTTTAAGCCCTACAAATTCATGCTTGAACCTAAGCTCTTGATGCCATTGTTGGTTTTTATTAAGGTCCCAAGATCAAACAAGCAATGAAATTAATGGGTAATACATCGACGAAGGTAGCGGAATACTCACATCGATCGGTTGAGTCGATTTGAAGACGATTGAAGCCAAAATGCTCACTGTTTTGGCGCATGAACTGCAGCAGTCCACTGTCCACGTTTTCAGATTTTGAGCTGAGAAAACGGAGCTCCAAGCCTCGTCCGACGGATCCCGGCTCATGGGTGAACCTCCCTACCACCTTCGCAAGACTCGTAAGTGTGCTAGCACTTGAATTTTCACCATGAAAACCCACTCTATGCTTCCCATTTGTCACGCCATTTCTGGTTAGAAAAACAGTCCATTATTCTTCTGTTTTGGGCGTGAGAGAAGAGAGAAAATTGAGAGAGAAGAAGTTGTGTAAATGGTTAGAAAGAAATTCATTTCAAGTATATCTTATATACTCATGTGAATTTGAAATGCATTTAGCTTTAATTTGCATTTCATTTGCTTTTAAAAGTCAAACCATCAAAAGCCATCATTACACATCATGTCCATCAAGTCACATCTACTTTATTAAAGTGACATGTTGTCAAGTCACATCACTCAAAGTGACAAGTGATTTGACGCTTGATGAGACTAATTGATTTGACGCTTGATGCGACTTGCGTTGTCGTACTCGAATTCGAAATACGAATGCGCTCGCAATCACACTTGGGCTCGGGTTCGTTAATTCCAAATTAATGATTTTTCCGTCGCGTTGTAATTAGATGATTACGCCTAGCGAATTCACTATTCACGCCGCTAACGAATTAATTCTAAATTAATTCGTTCGCCCGAATTAAAATCTAATTTTAATTCCGCGTTGAAATCTAATTTCGTTTAATATATCGAATATATTAATTTACCGATTAATTCCAAATTAATCGTTATCTCTCTCTTGACGATATTTTATCTAGATAAAATATCTCCGTAATTAATCCTAGATTAATTTTCTCTCTCTTCTATATAATCCTAGATTATTCAAGAGTGCGAGTTGTGCGTCATCGGTGGATTATCGGGAAGCGACCCATGAGATCTCCGGATAAGTTGGCAGTAAATACGGTCGTCAGAGTATCTGAATCACGTACGTACCAAGTACTACGTTCTACCGATTTACGAGACAAGGTCGACTCCTAGCAAAGCACTAAGTCTACCCAATTCTCCGGACATATCCTTTAAAGAATATTAAGATCTATATCAAGCGTAGTATACAATTGTATTGTATTGCGTATATCGATCCAGTATCGGACGATCACATGTTAGGCCTGGGGCTGGAAATGTGTCTGCCCCGTACGAAACATATATCGGACATCAAGCAACTAGTCTCTGTGAATCGGGCAATCCTGACCTAGTCATATTGTCCCGACGGTTGCAACCTTTTATAGAACACTAGTTCTGTATCCTGCGCGATCATCAACTCCATATGTCTGAAGTGACACTTCCATCTTGACATCACACCCAGTGCACTACGATTCCTGATAAACCCAGAAGAGGTGAACACAGAACCAGTTAGGTCCCCCAACCACCAAAACCAAAGTTTACCGATTGTCGCAAGTACTAGCGATGCAAGTCTCAGGTTAAGACCATATACACCTACCCTGATGCGGCCTCCCATAGACACGCAGACATACTACCAATAGGATTCCGCGGGGTCTATCCAGAGCGAAGCTGTTTCCCGTACCATCGGTGAAACACGACCTCCTATCGCACTTGCATAAGTATCCAATACTTATATATATGAGAACTATGCCATTGTGCCCTCACAACGCACACAAGTGCAATACTAGCCTATTCCGTATTATCGATGTCCAGTCTCGATAATACTACGGCTAGGGATATTTAATGATTAATCCTTCGTGGACTGATACTGTCTCATATCATCTCAATCCAGGAACTAATCATAGGGACCTCTCTTCATTTATATATCTATGGTGATCTAATCACAAATGATGAGAGTGCAATTTCCTTATTACATAGTTAATTTGCTACAACAACACAATGATTTGTGCAAATAGTGACGCTATGGGTCATATTATCCAACATAGACCCCCTCGGAATTCCATTGGTAGTATGACTATGTGTCTATGGAAGTCTGAAATTAGGGTAGGTGTATTTGGTCTTAACCTGAGACTTGCACCGCTAAAACTTACGACAATCAATATACTTTGGTTTTGGTCGTCCAGGGCTTTAACTGGTTTCTGTGTATGCCTCTTCTGGGTATATCGAGAATCATAGTGTGTTGGGTGTGATGTCGAGAGGGAAGTGTCACTCCAGTCATATGGAGTTGATGATCACGTAGGGATACAGAATTAGTTCTCTAAAAAGGTTGCAACCGTCGGGATAATATAACTTGGTCATGATTATCCGATATTAAAAAGACTAGTTGCTCAAAATCCGATATATGCTTCATACGAGGAAGACACTGTACCAGCCCCAGGCCTTGCATGTGATCATCCGATACTGGATCGAAATACGCAATACTACGTATACTATGCCTGATATAGATCTTTATTCATGCAAGGATATTTCTGGAGATTTGGGTAGGCATGGTGCTTTTCTAGAAGCCAACCTTGTCTTGTAAATCGGTATAAACGTAGTACTTGGTATTTACGTGTTCGGATAGTCCGAGGACCGAATTTACTGCCAACATATTCGGGGATCTCATGGGTCGCTTCCCGAAGATTCACCGATGACGTATGACTCACACTTTTAATTAATCTGGGATTAATTAGATGAGAGAGAAAATTAATTTGGGATTAATTGCGGAGATATTTTATCTGGGATAAAATATCATTAAAGAGAGAAAACGATTAATTTGGAATTAATCGATTAATTAATATATTCGATATATTAAACGAAATTGGATTTCGACGCGGAATTAAAATTAGATTTTAATTCGGGTGAACGAATTAATTTAGAATTAATTCGTTAGCGACGTGAATAGTGATTTCGCTAGGCATAATCATTTAATTGCGTCGCAACGGAAAATTCGTTAATTTGGAATTAGAAAACTCAAGCCTGAGATTGTTTACGAGCGCATTCGCATTTTGAATTCGAGTGCGGCACTCAAGTCAAATCAAGCGTCAAATCACTTGTCACTTTCAGTGATGTGACTTGACAACTTGATTGATAGATATGACTTGATGGGAGTTGTTGAAAAGCTTTTGAAAGCTTGATTGACATTTAATATATTAAATGTTTTCGTATATGTTGAATTGATTTTAGAAATCAATTACCTATTACACATTTTAAACTCTCTCTTCTCTCTTCTCCACTTCTCTCTCATGCCCATGGAGGGCAGTTTTTTCTTCTGGTTTGTCGAGAACTTGGAGGGAAAAAGGGAAGCAAAGTGCTTGGTTTTTGTGGCAAAAATCAAGAGAGCTAGCACTCCGAGAGACATGCGAAGGTGATAGGGAAGTCCACCCATGAGCCGGGAATCGTTTGACGAAGCTTGGAGCTTGTTCAAGGAGCATCAATGGACGCCAAAACAGTGAGTTACGAGCAGTCCACTTCCGAGCAGAAAAGAAATTTTTGTTGCCTCCCGCGTCGCTCAACCGATCGATGTGAGTATTTCGCAACTCCTCGTTGTATTCACATGTGTTTCATGCTTGTTTATTGATCCTTGGGACCTTAGCAAACTCCAACAACTCATTCTTGCGAGAAATAGAGGAGTATATTCCTTAAGGGTTGATTCTGTACTTGAATGGTTTGATCTCTCAAGTCTTTCTATTACGATTAGAAAGAATAAAATTCATAATGGTTATGAATAAATCGTTAATTTGAGAATCAATGGCACTTAAGGTACAAATAATTACAGTGGTATAACATACATTATGACCCAGCTCTAATTACGAGATATTCGTGAAGGGTCAATTCGTATGTAGTGACTATATCGATGGACAACGACTTGGTTCAGCTTAATATATCATATGCGGCAACGAGAATGCAACTTCGGATTTTTAGTGGAATAACCCGTAGTTAATAATTTGGAATATTTAATTAAGAGCTTAATTAATATTTTGAAATTATTGGAGCTCGGAACCGTACGTCCATTTGGTCCCCGTGCTAACTCGATATACTATAGCGGATTTAATATAATTGGATAGTTCGATTATATACTCACAAAGGTACAACTATTATTAATATGATTAATAATATTATTTTGTCACACTTGGAACTATATATTAAAAGTTAATATATAGTTTTAATAATTATATGATAATTATTAAATGAATAAAATTAAATTATATTTGATATAATTTAATAAGAGTAAGGTTGGAATTTCCTATTATTGGGTTTTGGAAACCCTTGACTTAATTTTGGTGGTTAAACTTTTTGAAAGGAAATTACACCTTTAATTTTGTAACATATTTTTCTATATGGCAATTGATTTTGGTGTTACAAAATTAAAATAAAAAATTCTGTTTGGCTGATTTTTTCAAGATGGAATATGGAGGGTTTTGTTTGTTTTGGAAACAAATAACCCTAGGTATAAAAAGAAGATTTATTTTTCATTTTGAAAAAGCCTCTCATTCTAACCCTAGCCTCCATCTTCTTCTTCTTCATTCTCTCTCAAAAGTTGAGATAAACCAAAAGAAAGAAAAAGAAGAAATTAAAAACAAATACCAAGTGTGCATAAATCTCTAAAACATTTATGGATTATTTTGTGAGTCTTGCCCACACAAGTTTCATTGGTAACGAGATATAGTTTGGAAGACTTTGTAGTTTAGAACAAATCATCATCTTCATCTCATCCTTGTTGTTCTCGGTGGTGAGGATTTTTTTTGCTCATTGCCACCCCTTTACTTGGTGAAACATAACTCGGTTTGGTTTCGTTTTAATCCAGTTTTTTTGGGGAATATTTTGTGGTGTTTTGGGGCTGTGTTGGGACTTCTTTCAAGTGAAAAATTAGAACTGAAACACAGCCATTCCATGCATTTTAGGGGTTGTTTCTGTAGTGTGTTGGGCGCGAATCAGATCCAAAACAATCCAATTGTTGTCCGGCTATTCCGGGCTGTTCGGGGACTGCTCAAGGGCTGTTTCGGGGCTAGAATTTTATCTAAAACTGAAGCAAAATTTCAGTGGTGGTGGCAGTAACATTCGATAGTTCAAGGGAATGGCAGAAAAAATTTTCAAATCGGATCCGTGTGCCTAAACCATTTCCACTGCGCAAAGAAAATGTTTCCTACAATTGGCATCAAGAGCATGGTATAAAAGTGTTCTTAACCTTTTTTTTTTCATTTAAAGTTACTGCTTTTAATATATTTATATGAGTTATAATTATTGATATGTATTTTTAGATAAGTAGGCACAAAATAATATTCATATGATGAATGATTATTATTTTTCATGTGATGAATGGATTTTGTATTGGTCGTAATTTTTTCCAGCTCTTATTTTGTTGTTGGTTTTGTATTTGGGATGTAAGGCCATAAGGCCATTTTTTTGCAATCTAATTTTCCGATGTAAAAATTTCAATTGTTATAATTTGGACATCCGAAGTCGCAAAAGGAGCCAACACAACCTTTGAGTGTGATTTGAAAACCAAGGGATGCCTTGGGTATTTTTTTACTAATTAGATTAGTATAGAAAAAATAAGAGCTCGGTCAATGCAAAATAATTTTTTTTATATGTATGTTTATTTCGAATTGTTTAAATAACATGTCATATAACTTAGGGTGCCTACTCTAGCATTTGACATGCCATAACAGCATTGGATGCATAATCATTATAGACATGAAATGTGATTTTATGTGATTTAAAATGTTTAAATTTGAATATGATATGCATGGAAAATTAATTAATTGGATTAATTGGTTTTATGGTTTAAAATTTGAATTCTAATATATTGGGCTTAATAAATGCATAATAAATTCAATTGGTATATATGATGGAAACCCAAGCATAAATTCCATAGCTGAATCCGAATGGGCGGTAATGTGATCTGCACTCGGGATACAATTCCACTTACCATTGGATTTTATAACACACTAAGATTAATTAAATAGTTTAATATAAATCTTAACCATTTTAGGATTCTAAAATTTTAAACCTAATAGTGTTCTAGTATTTTAAAAGTTAAAATATAATAGGTCACTGATACCACTCTAATTAAAATAGTTTAATTGAGTAATACAATTAGTAGAGATCAATTGAAATTAGTGATACAACTTTTAAAAGTTAAAATTGGTTAGGTCACTAATAGTGTACTAGTGTAAATAAGAGTTATGATTTAGTCGGCATAAATTTATTCACACTAGTTAAATTAAAATATCCATAGTCGTAGTATTATCGAGATTGGACATCGATAATGCGGAATAGACTAGTATTGCACTTGTGCGCGTTGTGGGAGCATAACGACATAGTTCTCATATATTTAAGTATTGGATACTTATGCAAGTGTGATAGGAGGTTGTGTTTACCAATGGTACGGAAACAGCTTCGCTCTGGATAGACCCCTCAGAATCCCATTGGCAGTATGACTATGTGTCTATGGGAGTCCGAATAAGGGTAGGTGTATTTGGTCTTAACTTGAGACTTGCATTGCTAATACTTACGACAATCAATATACTTTGGGTTTGGTCGTCCGGGGCTTTAACAGGTTTTGTGTACGCCTCTTCTAGGTATATTGAGAATCGTAGTGTATTGGGTGTGATGTCAAGATGGAAGTATCACTCCAGTCATATGGAGATGATAATCACGCAGGATCCGGAACTAGTACTCTTTAGTACTGCAGTCATCGGGATAATATGACTAGGTCATGTTTATCCGATTATAGAGACTAGTTACCAGAGATTCGATATGGGCTTCGTACGGGGCAGACACAATTCCAGCCCCAGGCCTAGCACGTGACATCCGATATTGGATCGCAATATACAATACTACGTATATTACGCCTAACACAGATTATATATTCCTTAAGAGAAAATTTCTGGAGAATTGGGTAGGCACGGTGCTTTGCTATAAGCCAACCAAGTCTTGTAAATCGGTAAGAACGTGGTACCAGGTACGGACATATTCGGATATTTCGATGACCGGATTTACTGCCAACATATCCAGGGATCTCATGGGTTGCTTCCCGAAGATTCACCGATGACGTATGACTCGAACATAATTAATCTGGGATTAATTAGATGAGAGAAAATTAATCTAGGATTAATTTCAGAGAGATTTTATCTGGGATAAAATACTATTTGAAAAGAGAGAACGATTAATTTGGAATTAATCGATAAAATAATATATTTGATATATTATATGAAATTAGATTTCAAAACGGAATTAAAATTGGATTTTAATTTAGGCGAACGAATTAATTTAGAATTAATTCGCGAGCGACGTGAATAGTAATTTTGCTAGACATATTTATTTAATTAAATTTGATTTAATTACGTCGCAACGGAAATTTAATTAATTCGGAATTAGCGAACCAGAGCCCAGGATGTGTTGCGGGCCCACTCATATTTTTAATCAAGTGGGGCCCACAAGTCACATCACTAGTCAACTTTGTCACTTTAAGTTGATGGAAGTTGTTGGTAGGTGATTGTGTGTAAAACACTCAAGTGTGAAAGGTTCAATGACTTTTTCCAAAATCTTGGATTTGGTATATCATTCAATTTTTTTTTTTTTAAAACACACACAACAGTTTTCACTTCACTTTTTTTTCTTCTCTCCTCCTCACCACTTGGGCGTGACTCTCTCACTGTTTTTCTCACCATTGCCATGAGCAACAATGGAGATAAGGAAGAATTTTGTTGCATTTTTCTTCCTAAGCTAGTACTTAAAGAGTCTTACAAATGTGATAGGGAAACCTATCCATGATTTTGGAATTCAAGAATCAAGCTTGGAGCTTAACCTACACATCAAAGGGGAGTTTGGAGCTTGGAGATCAACTTCAAAGGGGCTTGGCCGAAACTTCAAGGAGTAACTTTTTGTGTTCAACGCATCCAAAATCCGATCAAAGTGAGTACTTTCTGCATTCTTACTTTGTTGTATTCACATGATTTCTTGCTTAATTGATCTTAGTTTGACCTAGAAAACCCGACAATGGTATCAGAGCCAGGTTCAAAGCATGAAATGAGATGATTTTTTTTTCAATAATGTTGGACATGTGTTGAACAAATTAAAGAATGATTAATTGATTAAATTGATATTTTGGAAATCTTAATTTAAATAATTAATTATGACTAATACACTTTAATTAATTAAATTGTGAAATTTGGAATATTGTAATTTAATTAGTTGGGCTAAATTTAGAATTGGGCTAAAAATGTTGTATTTGGGCTTAATGGGCTTGGTTGGGCCAAGTTTGGTTTAGGTTAATTGGTTGGATCCAATTGGGCCTAAAACCATTTCCATAAAGTCCAAATATCATTAAATGGGCCTTTAAAATTTTAATTGGGCCTAAATTGATATTTGGCAAATGGTGATTCCTTATTGGGCTTTGTTTGCCAAAGCCCATGCCTTATAAATTAATTGAAAGCCCATTGCACTTTAATTAAATAGACATTGGATGTTAATTGGGCTTTGAGACCGGTTTAGATTAGATTTAGAATCTAAGTCGCAAAGGCTCATTAATAAAGTGTAATTATTTAATTTGGAATTAAATAAATAGTTAGTATTAAATACAAAATAAATTGGATTTAATATTGTAGTTTGATATAATTCAAGAATTCGTACTTTGAGTACTTATTCTTAAACGAGTTGGACTCGCGCAAATCAAATCGTTGTTTGAACATTGGATGGTCATTAATTTCAGATTAATTAATTGGATCAGATTGATTGATAACATGCTTTATGTGAATACATGGATGTGATGTATGAATAATGTATATCAGATGGATATTAGATGGGCGAGGGCAATTTTGGAAATTATTGTAATAAATTTAGAATTTATTAAATTGGACCTGCGTGTCCAGCCTATTACCTCTTGACTCTTTGTATTTCTCTTCTCACCTATTCCCCTCAATGTAAATGAGGTTTCTTTAGAAGTGTTATGTGATTAGGTAGAAGTAAGATTTGTGCTAGCGGGAGAGAGGAAATTGAGAGATTTGTTCTAAGAACAAAATATTTTAAATATCCATCCACATATCATTATTAATTTATTTACCGCGCCTTATTATGCTTTTAGAATGCATGCTTAAGGGTGTATGATGAGACCTAATCAAAGATAATTAATTGGTTGCCAATTACGCGAAAAACCCTCAACAAATATTAAGCATTTTCCTTCCTGATTCTCTCTCAAGATCCAAGATTTTCACTGGTTTGTTGGCCAAAGTCAAGACCTTTGTCCATCGCGGATGTGTTTGAATCATGAAGGCTTTGTTCCATATCGCATGTCTTGTCCAAGTTGTGATTTGTTGGCCAAAGTCAAGATCACTTCTTGTCCATCGACATCGATTACGAAGCTTTCCAATGTCAATGGGTCCCGCTTAACTGGAATCATTAAGCTTGTTGTGCCAAAGCCAAGGCTTAGTTGATTCAGAGGAAAAAGGTTAGGGAATATATTGGATATATTAGATATATGTTTCAGAATTGGATGTCCACCTACTGGATCTAGGAATTGGATGAGATCCAATTGATCTTAGAGATCTACCTAGTTAAATATCATAGAGCTTGTTGGCCAAAGTCAAGGTTGTGTGTTATTTAACGGGATCCTAGCCCACTAGGAAACTAGGTTTCCCGAGTACTCAACAGAGGGTTAGAGGCTCATAATGGGAGGCAAGTATTAAATTTACAATTTCGTTTAGATACTTGCCAATACGCGCTCATTTCATTTTTCGTCATTAGTAATTTAAATATATATTAGTTGGACTAATATTTAATTATTGTTTTAAAATTAACAGTTGGACTGTATACAAACTACTTAAAATTATAGGTGATTATATAATTGGATAATAGTAATCAATATATTTGAATTCAACCAAACAATAGTTGATTATATAGTTAGACCATAGTAATCATTATTATCTATAGTACCTGAAATCGTTGATTGGATAATTGGACTATAGCAATCAAGATAACTGAAAGATTAGCGTTTAGAACATTATCCTGGGAGAAAATTTATTTAAACGGTTCTAATTTTCAGTTTTGGAATAGAACCTCATGATAGTCCTGGGAACTGAGAAGTTATTCTATTTGATGGAACAACCTCTTGGGCCAAAGTCCGGAGTTGAGCAAATAGTGGAGCATGAGTTTCGGAAGACTCATGGTGATGATAACTTTAGTGCTCAATCCTGTATGTTTACCGCAATGACTCTTTAATTCCGTCATCAAAATTAAGGATTAGATCCTTATAACATGATGTTGAAATTAAAGATCTTCATAGATCTATGCTTAGATCTTAGAAGTACAAATTGCAAAAGAAGCTATTTCGCTCGTGTATGTCAGAGGGTACATCTATCGAGCACTAAGTGTCGCAGATGATTGCTGACATCGATCAGTTAGGTTAGCTGGGCATTACCTACGTGTCCAAGACTACCAGAGATTTGATCTTATAGTCTCTACCCGAAAGCTGGGGCAGGCTCATTGTGAACCAAGAGCAAACTCTTGGAGAGTTGATGGCTATGCTCTAGGAGGCAGAGCCAGAGCTTCTAAAAGGGGCAAAGGCAAAATCATCACAGTCTTCTTGGAAGACAAATGACATATTCATAGGCACTGCATTTTTGCATATAAGTCCCGATGATGAGCCTCGAACGGAGGCACTACTTTTTAAGTTGTGGAAGGTAGTGGGAAACGGACGTCGGAAGGGAATTCGAGGATCAATCCCCTGTTGGATTTAATTCACTTGCTCGGCTTCGGGTTTGCTCGTTAGACCTCTGTTTTAAAATTTATCCCTGGTCCAAACCTAAAAATAACACCTTAAACCTACCCTATCCTTTCTCCATTCTCATGTCCACAACACGAAAATAACAAACCCTAAATCCTCTCCCATGCACGCACCACTCACATCAAAAGAATAAACCCTAGCCATTAAAGCCCTACTCACACACACCACACCCATGCATGCATGATCCCCACGTGAAGTAGCCACTAGCCATGCATGAAGACAAAACCCTAAAAAACCAAACACACAAAAAAGGCACATCACGGCCAACAAATTCAACAAGCAATAAATCAATTAAATAACCCACACAAACAAATTCAACAAATAAATAAATAAGTCACAAACAAAATAAACCCTCACACCATGTACCCCACGTAAAAAATGCCTCACATCCTCCACAAACAAAACAAATCCATTAAATAAACCTAGCCACCTCTCATCCCTTTTAAACAAAAAGCCAAACAACAAAATCACAAATCAGAAAAAGTCAAGCAACAAATCCCCTCCCTTTAAACCATCCCACGTGAACCAATAATAAATTCAACAAAGCAAAACCCTAAAGTCTCTCTCCATTAAATAATTGCCTCCCCAAATAAATTATCTAACCCCCCACCAAATAACCAATAATTTAATAGCCATTCAAACCTTCTCCACCTCAACCATTATAAAAAAGAAACAAAAAAACCCTAATCTCTGGAGCCACAGGAGGATGCACACGTAAAGAACCCTCACCTCATGCCCTTCTCACTCCTCATTCCTCACAGCTCACGCCTAAACAAAGAAAGCAACCCTCTCTCTCGTCTCTCTCTGGAACAACAAAAATAAACCCTAGATCAACAAAGCCTTATCTCTCGACTCTATCTTGTCTCATCATCCACGCCCAAAACTAGCCACCATACTCATGTCACATATAGCCCCGCACATTCCCATCACTCTCGACACTCATCAAGAAACAAGAAAAACCCTAAAAATAAAGCATCTCCTCTCACTCTTCATGCAGCTCACGTCCCCTAAAGCAAACAGATCACGACCCTTCAATAATTCCCCACGTCAACAGCTCTCACTCTCTCGTACAAAGAACACATTACGCAGCCCCACCGACTCCCCACTTCTCTCTCACGCTTAAAACACCCACGAGAAACACAATTCACTGCCCATTGACCACCCAAAGTCACGTAAAAAATAGCAACCGAAGCAGCCATACACTCACGCCAAAAATAGCAACCTAAGGACCCAAAGTCACGCCAAAAAAAGCAACCTAAGCAGCCCCCAAAGACCACGTGAACAACAAGCCACACACGCCCTAATCCACATCAGAACAGTCACCTCACAAACCTTTGCACGACACCTACTCATGGTAACAAACATAGCCCATCACGTGAAGCCCCTCCACTAGACAAACACACACACATGTCACAAATACACACTGCCACGAGCACACATAAACTACCGAGTTAAAAACCAACACATGCAGAAACCAAACATGAAAACAGTAATCTTAAACCATGCCCAAAAACCACAGCAAAACGGAGTAAGAAACAGCAACCAAAGCAGCAAAACAGCGAAGGAAAATGTTGAACCAGTGAACCGGAGGAGTTACGGAGCATCAACCCTTCCGAAGGCCGTGTAACGCGCTTCTGAGAGACGACTTAAGAGGTTAGACCTGAGGGCACCCCTTTTATTTATTATCCTTTATTTATTTATTTATTTTGTTACTTTATTTCGCATAAGTATTGTGGATTAGTGCATGATGTGATTTCCGGATGAACGGAATATTTGTTCTCTCTTGCGGTATATCAGATGGAAACCCAGATATAAATTCCGTAGCCGAATCCGAATGGACGGTATTGCGGTTTGCACTCGGGATACAATGCCACGTACCACTTGAGAGACACACATATTTCGTTTCGTCCAACCTTGTATTCGAGCATGATTAGGTTGCTAGTATGTTATTTATTCCTTAAGCATGATTTAGCCATTAGTACGTTGTTTCTTTATGCATGTTATAGTTATTTTCTTTCGCATTTGGAATTTAATTTACATTTATGTTTAGGTTGTTATTTATTTTTTTCGTGTTTGATAATTCAATATGCTAATGAGATTATTGTGTGTTATCGTGTGTTTTCCGTTATGATGATTTACTTTTAAAGCATGCGAACTAGATATATGTTATCTTTGAATATATATGTTGCGTAGATTCGGTTAAGTTATTGCACAAATCATTTCATTACAAGTGGCATTAGTAAGGGACCATTCCGAACCCAACGGTTTGAGGTCTTCCCTTGCGAGGGGTGAGTGCAGCCTTAAATCACTTTCCCGGTTCACATCGGGTGGCGACTCCATGTTATATCTCCGGTTTAGTTCCCCCGCGGGCTATTCCGTACTCCAAACTAGGTCACGAGCCTGGAACAGCGTCACCGATTTCTGTGTTGTACAGTCCGGCGACTCCACTGGGGATAGAGAATCGGCCTCGAAATAATGTCTTGTATTGTTTGTGATTTGTGCTTTAATTAACCGTGTTTATAGTGGGTTGAAGGGGTTTAATCAAAGGCATTATTAGAGCTGGATAATGGTTTGATGTCTTCCTTCATTCACTACCTTTCTATAACTGAAGGGAAAAGTTGTGAAGGCACTTAGATAATCATTTGCTCGAACCTTATTGTGATGGACTAATTTAGAGGACTTGTTGTTTATTCCTGTCACCATAGCGATAAAAGCCTAAGAGGCTTGGGTATTTAAGAGAGTTCGCTCCACCCTCCCTCTGGGGAATCTACAATAAGAAATCCATTTGACAATCAGTCACATATCATAACCCGTTGGCACGTACCTTAAGGTATAAAAAATATGTGCTCACTTGGTCGCTCGAACCCTTGAGTAGGGAGTCCTAGTTGTGCGCAATCCTTCGTCAGCGGGAGCCTTTGACTATATTCCCGTAAACCTACATCTGAATCATAGTTGTATGACCAATATAAATTATTTCTTTATGCTTGTGTTTATGACCATCATCATTTGGATTCAGTTGGACTTCTTGTCAAAAGATATGAACTTGTTGGGCCATTTAAACTGGGGCGAGTTCGTGTCCTTTGACAATTGGGCCAAAAGCTTCTAAAATACCGATGGGCCAGTTTGTGTTTGGGCCTCTTATCATTTGAAGTTGCTTAGCCATGTTATCACAAAAGTATAAACTTGTTGGGCCTTTTCAACTGGGACAAGTTTGCACCGCGCGATAGTATGATTGAATACTTTAAATGATAATGGGCCAACTAGTATAAAAGTCTTGATGGGCTTATATATCTCATGCATCACATGCATACATGCATCATACTTACCCTTTGTCTTAAAAGCCATCATAGATATCCGTTGGGTTAGGAAAAAAAGGACTTGTCAAGAGGAGTTCAACAAACATGGATATCGGGAAAAGGAAACTGAGAAACAGAAAACCTTACGGCAATGATAGAAAGACCATTGTGAAAGAAAAAAGAGAACAAAAATGAAAAAAATGAAAAAAAAAATATATTGTTTGTTTTTAGTCCTTAATAGTTAGACATAAGTCCGATGATGAAATTGTTTGCTTTAGGGATAAACATTAGAAATGATAAGTGCAAGAGGTACTCTCATCCAATATTTTGAGTAGCTGATCTTGACTAGACTCGCGAGCACTTGATTATAGGATCTTAGCAGTGGAAGCCTGAGTAGTCGACAAGATGACTAGTTGAAGAGATGGCGGATTAGTGAATGACCATTTGCCTAGATGTCCATCTTGGTTTACTTATACTACGATATATGATATGGTTGGAAACAAAGAAAAGACTCTAAAAAGAAAAATAAAAAAATAAAAAAAAACCACTTATAACCGATAAGTGTGAAGCTACCCATGGGCGAGTATTAAGACCACTATGAGGAGAAATGTTACCTTAAAGGGTAAGTGTGTCGAAAAAAAGAGAAAGAAAGAAAAGAGAAAAAAGAAATGAAAAAAAAAAAGAAAAGAAAAAGAAAAAGAAAGTTCAAAAATGAAAAGAAAGAGACAAAAGAAAAAAGAAGAAAACCATATGATGTTGAGTACGAGGAAGTAATCACAGAGTATGATCAAGACATCTTGAATGGTTTGACCCGCTGATCAAATTATCCGAGACAAAATCACTGAGTTGGCTTACTTGAGGATTAAGCTGTGGAAGAGCCTTGGCACACACACATACTAGGAGTCTAGTTCAGATCACTAATTCAGACGATCGGATTTGAGTGTATTAAGTACTTTGAAGGTTCTCTGGTTTCGATACGAAGCATTCGTTGAGGACGAAAATATGTTTAGCTATCAGGATTATCTCGTGAGAGGCAGTACAGGATGTTGATATGTGACAGCACATCAGAAGATCTACTTTGACCTAATGAAAACAGTAAAGGATAAAAAGATGAACCGATACTGGGGGTGACTAGTCTACCCTTTCTCATACGGCACGGTTCAGGAATGAACCATTAGCACCAGTATCAGTTTTGGGATGAGTCCCAGGGTTAAGGCCCACATCAGCATCGGTATCAGTTTTGGGGATGAGTCCCAGGGTTGAGATATGGAGATGATGATCGCGCAGGATATAGAACTAGTACTCTATAATGGTTGCAACCATCGGGATAATATGATAAGGTCAGGATTATCCGATTCAAAGAGACTAGTTGCTTGAGGTCCGATATATGTTTCGTACGGGGCAGACACATCTCCAGCCCCAGGCCTTACATGTGATCATCCGATACTGGACTGCTATACACTAACTACTACGGTATACTACGCCTGTTATAGATCTTATATTCCAGTAAGAATATTTATGGAGAATTGGGTAGGCATGGCGTTTTGCTAGAGGCTAACCTGTCTTGTAAATCGGTAAAAACGTAGTACTTGGTACGTACGTGTTCGGATAGTCCGACGACCGTATTTACCTTACTGCCAACATATCCAGATATCTCTTGGGTCGCTTCCCGAAGATTCACCGATGACGTATGATTCGAACTTAATTAATCTGGGATTAATTGCGGAGAGACTTTATCTTGGATAAGTACTATTTGAAGAGAGAAAAGATTAATTTGGAATTAATCGTTAAAATAATATATTCGATATATTAAACGAAATTCGATTTTGACGCGGAATTAAAATTAGATTTAATTCGGCAAACGAATTAATTTGATTAATTCATTAGCGACATGAATAGTAATTATGCTAGGCATAATTATTTAATTAAATTCGATTTAAATAACGTCGCGACGGAAGTTCGTTATTCGGAATTATCGAACCCGAAGCCCGGGAGTGTTTGCGGGCCCACTCGCATTCGGAATCAAGTGGGGCCCACATGTCCATCAACCATCACATCACTTGTCATTAAATTCACTTTTGTGTGATGGTTTAGGTGATAGTGTGTACAACACTCAAAGGCAAAGAATGGTGATAGATTTGTGTCATACACCTACCAAAGGTATGGTATGGTGTTGTGACAATTATTATGACACAAATATAAATTGATTTTGAAATCAAAATCTTATTCTCTCTCTCTTTCCTCTGACCGAAACTGTGAAGCTTCACAGCCTCTCCCATTTTTCAGTTTTTTTGTTGCAAAAGGCTTGAAGAAATTGTGTATGTTTGGAACATTAAATCATCCAATGCATTTTTCTCAAAATTGATTCCATATAACATCATTCTATATACATGTAAGCATACTCATTAATCAAATTTCACAAGAACATGCTTCAATCAATTTTACCCAAATTTTTAACCTAAAGTATTTCATGCTTAACCATGGCTCTGATACCATTGTTGGTTTCTATTATATGTCCCAAGGAAAGATTAAGCATATAAAATACAAACAATGAATATATATTAAAAGATGAAGTATGGCGGAATCATACTTACAAAGCTTTTGTGATGAGAAGTGATGAAGAAAATCTTTGAATCTCCAAGCTTCAAGTTTCGGCCAAGGGAGGAAGAAGAGTTGAAGCTCCAAGCTTTGTGTATTCCAAGCTCTTTGATGGTTTCCCTATCACCTCCTTTGATCCTTCAATGTGCTAGCAAATGGAGAAAAGAAAATCAAATCTTCTTTTCCCTAATGGAAGTCACGGCATTGTGAGAAGAGAGGAGAGTTGTTTGATCTTGTTACAAAAATCAATTTATATTTATGCCATAATATTTATTAAATTAATAATAAACTTATGACACAAATCATGCAATGGCTTAGAGTGTCAAACACTCAAACTCCATGCAAAACCATTGAGTGTTTGTACACTATCACCATGCAATGTATTAACAATTAAATAATGCATATAATGACATGTGTCATGTGGGCCCCACACGTTTCCAAATGAAAGTGGGCCCACGTGCACTCACGCGTTCGGGTTCGATATTTCCGAAATACCGAACTTACGTCGCGACGTTAATTAAATCGAATTTAAATAAATAATTGCGCCTAGCGAAATTATTATTTACGTCGCTAACGAATTAATTCTAAATTAACTCGTTTGCCCGAATTAAAATCTAATTTTAATTTCGCGTCGAAATCGAATTTCGATTATTATATCGAATATAATAATTTTATCGATTAATTCTAAATTAATCGTTCTCTCTCTAAATAAGGCACTTTATCCAAGATAAAGTTTCTCCGCAATTAATCCAAGATTAATTAAGTCCGAATCAAATATCATAGGTGAATCTTCAGGAAGCGACCCAAGAGATCTCCGGATATGTTGGCAGTAAATACGGTCGTCGGATAATCCGAACACGTACGTACCACCTCGTACTACGTTCTTACCGATTCACAAGACAAGGTTGGCTTCTAGCAAAGCGCCATGCCTACCCAATTCTCCAGAATATTCTTACCGGAATATTAGATCTATATCAAGCGTAGTATACCGTAGTATTGCGTACATCATCGATCCAGTATCGGACGATCACATGTTAGGCCTGGGGCTGGATATGTGTCTGGCCCCGTACGAAACATATATCGGACATCAAGCAACTAGTCTCTTTAAATCGGACAATCCTGACCTGGTCATATTGTCCCGACGGTTGCAACCTTTTATAGAGTACTAGTTCTGTGTCCTGCGTGATCATCACCTCCATATGTCTGAAGTGATACTTCCATCTCGACATCACATCCTGTACACTACGATTCTCGATAAACCCAGAAGAGGTGTACACAGAACCGGTTAAGGTCCCCAACCACCCAAAAACCAAAGTTTACCGATTGTCGCAAGTACTAGCGATGTAAGTCTCTTAGGTTAAGACCATATACACCTACCCTGATGCGGCCTCCCATAGACACGCAGACATACTACCAATGGGATTCCGCGGGGTCTATCCAGAGCGAAGCTGTTTTCCATACCATCGGTAAAATACAACCTCCTATCGCACTTGCATAAGTATCCAATACTTAAATATATGAGAACTATGTCGTTGTGCCCTCACAACGTGCACAAGCGCAATACTAGTCTATTCCGCATTATCGATGTCCGATCTCGATAATACTCCGACTAGGGATATTTAATGATTAAACCTTTATGGATTGATACTGTCTCATATCATCTCAATCCGGTATTAATCATATGGACTTTCGCCATTTATATATCAAAGAAAATAATATTACAAAACGGCAAAAGGCAATTTCATTATCACATAGTTAATTTTGTACAATAATACAATATCATTTACAAACAGTGACGCTATGGGACATAATGCCTAACAATCTCCCACTTGGCCTATAGCCAGTCACTCAAGCATCTATTACCCGAACTATGTATGTGTCGTTCAAAAACTTGCTGAAGAACAGCCTTCGTCAGCGGATCTGCAATGTTGTCATCTGATGTGACCTTCTCGACCTTTACATCGCCACGATGTATAATCTCCTTAATCAGATGGTAACGCGTCGAAGAACATGCTTGTGGATGGACCGTTGATGAGACCTTGGTTCCTTAGCCTGTGCTATAGCCCCGTTATTGTCACAATACAATGGAACGGGCTCAGCTGCTAACGGAACTACTCCTAATCCGATTAGGAACTTTCGGATCCAAACTGCCTCATTTGCTGCTTCAGATGCAGCGATGTACTCTCGCTTCTGTTGTTGAATCGGCAACAGTATCTTGCTTGGAAGATTTCCAGCTCACTCTGCTCCGTTATTCAAACAAAAAATGTACCCGGATTGCGACTTGTAATCATCCTTGTCGGTTTGGAAACTTGCATCGGTATACCCAGATACCGCAAGTTCTCCACCTCCATAAATTAAGAAAGCATCCTTAGTTCGTTAAGATACTTAAGGATATTCTTAACTGCTATCCAGTGACCTTCACCTGGATCGGCCTGATAGCGACTGCACATGCTCAAAGCATATGAGACATCAGGTCGTGTACATATCATGGCATACATGATCGATCCGACTGCCGAGGCGAACGGTATCCGACTCATGTTGTCTCTCTCTACCTGAGTCTTAGGACACATGTCCTTAGACAGAGAGGTACCACGTACCATTGGAACCAATCCCCTCTTGGATTGTTCCATGTTGAATCGCTTCAACACTTTATCAATGTATGTACTCTGGGAGAGTCCAAGCAGCTTTCTAGATCTATCCCGGTAGATCTTTATTCCAAGAATAAAGGTTGCTTCTCCCAGATCTTTCATGGGAGATTTTAATGAAAGCCAAGCTTTCACCACCGACGTTAGCATGGGAATGTCATTGCCTATAAGCAATACGTCGTCGACATAAAGGACAATAAAAGTAAGTGCTCTCCCACTAACCTTCTTGTATACACAAGGGTCATCTGCGTTTTGCACGAAATCATATTCTTTTATGATCTCATCAAACGCTGATTCCATGACCGTGATGCTTGCTTCAATCCATAAATGGATCGATTTAACTTACAAACCTTGTTTGCAAGTCTTGGTACGATAAAACCGTTAGGCTGTTGCATATAAACATCCTCCAAAAGGTTTCCGTTATGGAAAGCGGTTTTAACGTCCATCTGCCATATCTCGTAATCGAAAATGCAGCTATTGCAAGCATTATCCGAATGGATTTAATCATGGCAACGGGTGAGAAGGTTTCGTCATAATCAATACCATATTGTTGACGATACCCCTTCGCTACAAGCCTAGCTTTGTACGTTTGTACGTTGCCATCCATGTCGGTCTTCTTCTTGAAGATCCATCTGCATCCAATAGGCTTTACGCCTTCTGGTGCATCAACCAGTGTCCAAACTTGGTTGGCGTACATGGAATCCATCTCGAACTTCATGGCTTCTTGCCATAAAGCGGAATCGATATTTTGTATCGCTTCCTCTACGTAGCCACGCCAGCCATTATCCTCAATAAGATTAATATCTACATGAGGTGAGATCAGGAACCCATACCTCTCAGGTACTGTTCTGACTCTCTCTCTCGACCTACGCGGTCCTTGTGTATGTGAAGTTTGTGGTACAGACTCATCCCGGACGGTCTGTTCTTGTTCCGTCGTTGATTCATTGCCAGGAACAGTATCACTACGATCTTCATCGAGTTCTACTTTCCTCCCACTTACCACTGCATTTATAAAATCCTTCTCAAGAAAAAAATGCTTGTAGAGCAACAAATACTTTGTTCTCTTGTGGGTGATAGAAGTAATATCCTTTGGTTTCCCTAGGATATCCTACGAAAAGGCATTTATCAGATTTGGGTTCAAGTTTGGTACCTTCCAAACGTTTAACATATGCCCCAGCATCCCCAAATCTTCAGGAAAGAGAAACCTGGTTTCCTTCCTGTCCATATTTCATATGGAGTCTGTTCAACAGACTTCGACGGTACCTTATTCAAAATAAGTATAGCACTGTTTAATGCGTATCCCCAGAAGGATATTGGTAGTCTCAGTGCGACTCATCATTGACCTTACCATGTCTAACAAGGTGCGGTTTTCCGTTTCGGACACACCGTTTAATTGCGGTGTTCCAGGAGGAGTCCACTGTGAAAGATACCATATTCTTTCAAGTAATCTTGAAACTCATAACTTAAGTATTCGCCACCACGGTCTGACCGTAATGTCTTAATACTCTTCCCCTGTTTGTTTTCTCCACTTCGTGTCGAAACTCTTTGAATTTTCAAAGTTTCCGACTTGTGTCTCATAAGATACACATAACCGTAACGAGATGCATCATTTGTGAAGGTTACGAAGTAGTGAAATCCACCTCTAGCCTGGCTAGACATGGGCCCGCATACGTCAGTATGAACGAGAGCCAACAGTTCTGTGGCACGTTCACCTTTCCGCTAAAAGGTGATTTAGGCATTTTGCCTAAAAGACAAGATTCGCAGACGTCATATGAATTGGGATCAAAATTCATCGTACCCACTCTTCGACAACCACAGTAGATCTGAGATCTTGTTGATGTGTAGACGACACTGTCTACTGATATAACATTCAATTTCACTGCATACACATCTTTGAGCTTATTTTGATTTTGTTTTGTATTTTATAATTAGAGATTCATTATTTCAAAATATAAGACCGTTATTTGCAACCTGTGCAAATTTCTGCATCATTTTTATATAAATAACACCCCATGTTTCTAAATACAAAGTGTAACCCTGCTGGGTTAACAAGGATACAAATTATATTCCTTGTTAAACTAGGTACAAAATAACAGTTCAAAATTTAAGTACATGCCCTGAGGGCAGTTCTAAAACAAAAGTCCCTACGGCCAAAACAGCAACTAGTGTTCCGTTTCCCCGACCCGTAGATCCATCTCCCCTGACGCCAACACCCTCCTATCCTGCAGATCCTGCACATCAGTACTATGAGCACCACAATATAACAAAAACAACACACACCACAACCGAATCAAAAATCCAATTTTTAAAACTAGAAGTTTCATATTTATCTCAATAACAAACATACCAGAGGCGATAGCCTTGCCAGCCTTGATATCCTCCCTCTGCCCTTTGCCATTCGGCAGTCACGTTTCCAGTGACCCCTCTTGCCGCAGTTGAGGAAAATGTCGTGAGATTTGTCCTTTGGCTTCCTAGAAGCCACTGTCAACTTGCCTTTGCCTTTGCCCTGTTCTTGACTTCTTCTTCTTCTTCCTCGCACCTCCAATTGCCTTGGGCCCAGCCCTTGGCGCATGAGAGGCCGATGCATAATGCGCCTCGCGCTTGCTCCCCTTTAGGAGTTCCTTTTCAGACTCCTTCAGCACGGACAACAACTCTCCAAAGTGTCGTCAGTGTCTATCAACTTATAGTTGATGATGATTTGTTTCCAAGTATCGGGTAGCGATTGTAATAGCATATCAATCGTCAGCTCTGCCTCCAAGACAATGCCATCTTGGCTAACCTCATCTATGTCAGTGATCATTTGAGTCCCGTGGGCCTCAACTGATGCGCCGTCTGTCATCCCGGGAGCGGAAGAGTTTCCTTTTACTAGCTCGTACCTTTCCATCCGCTTGTTGGTGCGGTGGAGATCACGCAATCTTGCCATCATGTTATAGGGATCCAAGTCCCTGTTCTGGCGTCT
>SKCR01047316.1:0-45473 GCA_019454045.1 Zanthoxylum bungeanum
GTCCATTGATCAAAAATATAAAACAGAGTTACTGTTCTAAAATTATAGCCAAACAAATTTCTGAATCATCTACTACATTGGAGAACCTATTTTCGGCATAAATCAGTTATTGATAAACCCGTTTGCACTGGAGTAAGGGATGCGAATAATAAAAATACCTATTGGTTTCGTGACTATGAGAAGGCGAGTTTTCATGCAAACCATATAATGACATGAGTAGATATGATTCGTCAGCATTACCCGTTGAGGCACCAATGGATGGCAGCTTTTAATTCAGGGAAGCCTAAGGCTTACTTTCTGCAGTGCTCCTTAAACCCTCCTAGATTTATACATGGCATAAACTAGCATTAGAGGAATGAAGAAGCTATAAACAGGAGAGTGGATCAACGGGTTCATCTCATATGCTTTGATGAGAGCTCTGCAATTCTGTAAACAACAGATCATAAAAAGAGAGGGTTGTAAGTATAAGACAGTCAACTCTCAATGGTTCTCAAAAAGGCAAAGCAAACAAAAGTTTTTCCAATTACAGCATAAGAAGTTACCATTAAATGCTTCCAAATAACTGCCAAGCAGACCACCAAGATAATTTTTCGTATCCACCGATCACCAAATCGGAACTTCGATCTTCTACTTCCACCATAAACTAGAGGTTTTTCATTCTCGGGTTCAGGATCATCTTCCTTTTTCCCTGAAAGTGATAGAACATGCTCCTTATAGAGTTCTCTTTCAGCAGCTAAAGCAGCAGCGAATAAAGTAGCAGGCAAAACCACGAATACAAGATGGGGAAGAACAATCACCATCACATCCGGTGATCCAATATATTTGTGACTTTCCTGATTCTCCAAGATTTTCACCGCCCACCCCATGTAAGTCATGTATCCCCAACTTCCCCCATCAGTGAAAACTTTTCCAACAAACCAGGGAAATAAGACAAGGTAAAATAAGTATCCCATAAAACCATACCATACTACATGCATCTTGCAAAGCTCTTGTAGAACCCATGCTACACAATTTATGAACCCTTTATTAGTGGCAAAATTCTTGTATGTGTACTTCTTCTTTGACAATATAAGGAGTACTTTTGGGACAATAAGAATGGAGAATAGGAAATACATAGCAAACCAGAGAATGGGGTAATACAAGGTAGCCCATTGGCAACCCATCACATAAAACTCTTTCCACGTCCATGAGATTTTTGTACTAAGACCATTTATAGAAAATGGCCTTAGTTCACTCGAAGTTGTTCTACCAGTAACGTCAGCTACTTCTATTTGCAGCCAGAATCTATGAGGAGATGAGTCTTCAAAGGCTCTGTAATTCCATGGAGCAGCATAAAGATCTCCCCTACAGGAGTTATCTGTACGTTTTCTCATTAGTTCCTCCATAACCAAATCAGGTTTCCCGGGTCTCGAGTCATAGACTTTGGCCACAACTGTCCTAATCGGGGAAACAGAAAAAACTAGAGCTCTAATAGTCTCGTAAGATCGAGGGAGTTCACATTCATACTTTTCTTGAGATGAAGATCGTGACATGAAGCGTGAATCTAAAGGAAATGTGGGCACTATAATAGTATTTTTGGATCCTGACTTAAAGTTAATATCAACATACGAGACATGACCTCTATCAATGGCCAATATCCGCATAGCTCTACTTTTTCTCCAGTCACCCATCTCCCACTCCCAGAATTCTCCAACAGGTGGAGCTCCAGATGAACAATTTTTGGTGCTTTCTAAAGGTATTTGATGTATGTTTGGCTGGAAAAACTTTTGTGAGAGAAAATTATGACCCGTCTGATGGTGGCGCTTCAAATTCTTTCCAAATCTTGTATGGAGATGTCCACATAAGTAAGCTGACAAGGAATGCTTGAGAAATATATCTTGTAGGCTCCTCCTAGAATGCGAGGATGCCGAAAATGACATTGGGAAATGCCCAAAAGTGATCTTGGTGACTGGTTTTGTTGATTGTGAATTCCACTGTGATAGTTCAGAGTCGATTTCAGTTAACAGTTGGTCAGTTGGATGGCCAAAAAGGTTAGTTGGGCCTCGTAAACCAACTGACATTGTGCTATCAAACCCAACAAATAGATGCTTCTCGTTGCCAATCTGGATAACACAGCAAACAGTTGTTAGATCAGGAAGCAACAATAAGTTACTACAATATCGTGAGTGTTGGCATTCATTTTGATGCAAAGATGTCAAAGAAAAAATTAATATATAAAGTTCCCTCAATCAATAGGGTGTAACAGTTTGTCCAAACTCACTATCTATTTCAAGCTTTAATTAAATTGAAAAATAAAATTGAAAGAGCAATGAAAAATTGGCAAGATCATAAGCAACTAGAGATATAAAATTGAGATCCCAAAGTAAGATTAAGGAAATTCTGAGGAAATTGAAAATGAGATAAATTAACTTGGCAGCTGTATTTCCAGTTAAAACCATGAGTATTGGGTACTATAACTAAAGATGGTGACTGACCTGAACAGTGACACTATTCACACTTTTTTCCCTTCCCAACTGCCCATTGATGCTATGCTTAGAAAAGAAATCAAAGGAACCACCAACAACTGGTACACCAAAATTATCATGGTTGCCTCTCAAATCATAAAAAATGCTTTTGTTAAGTCCACTCCTTTTTATAACATCATCCATTACATTCCGGTACTCCAACCACTCCACCTCATTTTGCTTCATAGTCAGTAAGTCCTCGCTTTTCCCATCTGACAAGAGAATATGAAATAATGTACTGAGAACCATCTGGAAATCCATGCGATGATAAATGGTAATTCAGATCCTTATCGACTTAGCATACACACATGTAAGACATGAATGAGAAAAATAAATAAAAGATTAACGGAAAGGAGAAAGTGATTTAGAGAGTTCATTTTAGTAAAATGTAAAAATAAGCAGGCAAAAATCTCAACCCTGCACTATAAATAGTAGTTCAAATGAAAGATAAATAACAAAACTCCTTGAATTATAACGCTGGAATTTGTATTTGCAATCAGACAATATCAAAAGAATCCCTAAATGCCAAAAAGAGGTACAAGTTGGTAAGAAATCATATAGTTTAAGAGTAATCCATGTAATGGTAAACCAAGCAAGTCAGGAAGTGAACATAAGTTAACCTTGTTCCGGTAAATGAAGTTATTTATAAAGAAAAGACAGAAGAAAGGAATACTGAGAAGAGCATACATAGTTTTTGCTAAGTGATGATTTGTTGATAAAATACAAAGAAGAAAATGAGGGTGCAAGTGCAACAGAATAACATACAGAGTATACGGGGAGAACCCAAATAATTTTCTCAGTTATATATTCTGACCAGTATTACCACAATCCGTGAAACAAAGAAGGATGCTTTGAACTTTTCATAGAAAAATGCCAATCCATTTTTTCAGCATTTTATCTGCTCTTTGGAGGATGTCCGGGTGTTCTGAAAACACATCTTCTATTTTCTTGTTCCCTAATTTTAATGTGACATAATACAAAAGAGATTTGAATCCCACCACTTTGTACCCCAAAAGATCTGTCGAGTTAAACCAACTAGTACCCAAAAGTTATTCTGAAATTTGGAGGATGTTTACGCCTTTGCTTCACATATATTTGGTTCTTCATCATAATAAATTTCTATTTTCAATCCCTAATTGACAACCACGTTCTAGAATTTTGGCATCATTCCAGCGTTTAACTCCTCATTAAAAGCTTGATATTCTACAAAACTGATTGAAATAATGAAGCTATCAAAAGACCTCACCACAGTCACAAACTTCTTCTCAGACGATGTGATAAAAACTCTTTACTACAGTGACGATAGGTTTGGTTCATCTGCCACCTCATCCAACTTTCGATTAAACCATTTTTAGATAGATATTAACACGAAAATTTCAACAGACAATCGAGTCACTATTATACATGGACCAAGTAGCACCAGCAACACTACTCCATAATTTTTCATTAAGCAGTAAGTGTTGTACCACTCACCATTACTTCCATTTTGCATGCAAAACATACTGGAGAAATCTAGATCAATAGTTGCCGCCGAGAATTCAAAAGAACCCCACAAATTTATTTGATCACATTTACACATAAATCAATTGCAAACATGAACTTTCAGGAAACGATACATGTGTTGTCTAAATTCTAGTCTTAAAATAAAAAAGAAAAATGAAATTCATAAACACCCACCAAGCTAAGATCAAGCACCAGTAACGCCCCCCAAAAAAAAAATTACAGAAATAATTTGATCATATCTCGCAGAATCCATAAAAATGCACAAACTAAAAAATTTCATAAATACCCAACAAACTGTAATCTAATTAAATATATACGCATATGTCATCTAATCCGATTTTAACATATATTAATCCAATAAAATAAATTCAAACTCAAAAATATTTACACAAAGAGGGAATGAGAGAAACCTGTGAGATCACCAGTGATGAGGACAAGTGAAGGGTTGATCATAGAAAGAGCTGGGCCCACAATTCTCTTGAAATCAGAAGCTCTATCGGGATGATGAACACTGAAATGAAGATCAGAGAGTTGCACCACCCAAATCACATGCTCTGGCCCTTCTGTCACTTCTATAACTCTTCTTTCATTGGGTTTTCGCGTAGTTTCTGCATGGGAAATGTGAATTGTGATGAACAGCAACAGCCGGAAAATGAAAATTTTCATTTGTTTTCTGAAGTACCAAAATGCATGTGGGATACTCGTTGCTTTTTGTTTCTGTGAAGGAAGAAAATTGCTTCCCCCTTTCAGCGCCCACACCCCAAATTACTTTACCCTATATTTTGTTTAATTTATTTATTATTTTATTAATTAAATTATTTTATTTTTTTCCTCTTCTTTACATATCTATTATCTTTTATTTATTTAATAATCTTATATATATATTTTTATTTTTGTGTTTCTTTCTTTATTTAATTATTTATTAAGTTATTTACCACTATTTATGTATAATGGAATGTGACCTCTACTTTTGCTTTTACTTTTACTTTATTAATAATCGTGTTTACTTTATTTTGTAAAAATATTGGTGTGAGTTATTTATTTTTAAGTTGTTTGTCTTGTTTGTTTTATGTACAATGGAATGTGACATCTATTTTTGTTTTTGTTTTTTACTTTTATTTTATTAAAAATCATATTTACTTTACTCTGTAAAAGTTGTTATGTGAATTGTTTACTTTTAAGTTGTTTGTCTTATTTGATTTATGTATTATGAAATGTAATATCTACTTTTGCCTTTTCTTTTACTTTTGCTTTGTTTTTTCTTCCTATATAAAGATGTAGTTTGTAAGTTTGAATGTAAGATCATTTAGAAAATCATTTGAGTAAGATCATTTAGAAAATCATTTGAGCCTTTTGAAATAGGCAAGTCTTCTCATGCTATTTTCCTTTCAGCCTCTCATTCTTTCTTTTTAGAATAAAATTCTTCTCTTAGTAGAACATTATAGATGACTACAACTTGGGTTCATTTTCAAATAGTTGGTCATGTGAGAATGATGTTCTAAGTGGGGAGAGCATCTTCAATAATAGTCGCGATTATACACCCAAATTTACTTCATAACATGTTAGTTATTATCGTTGTCTTATGCATATTCATTTTTTATTTTGAAAGTAAAGAAATTATGCATGTTTTTATTTATACATCTTCGTTATATTTTATATAGATTTTGAAAATAGATAAGATATGATAAATTAGGCGAAGAGAGTTAGTCTGTAAAATATTATTGTGGTGGTTATTAAAAATTCTGCCAATTTAAAAGGCGGCAAGTGCTAAAGTATCATTTTACGTGTGAAAGAAGAGAGGAAAGAACAAACCGCCATGATATCTTGTTGATGGACATTGACCGGTGCTTTCACACGCGTATAACGCAAGCGCATGTGTCATTCAAGTAGTATAAAAAGTATCGATCCCACGAGGACTTAAAACCTAAAATATTAATTTTTATGAGGCCAAATGATTACTAGTATCTAAAAGATTGATTGATTGATTTGAAATGGTGATGATTTTAAATTAAAAATAAGTGAATAAAATTGCGCAAAAGTATGTTGAGGAAAATTCAATATTAAGAAACTATTCAGGGTTGTGATTTCTTCCAATATCTTTTTAAAGATGAAGTGATTATTTCATGTTTGTGTAATATATCAGTTTACTAACCTGGAACACGAAATTATGCAAAAGCCTATGTCGATGGTCAGATGCTGCAAATACCCAGTTTAACCAATTGAACCATATGTCTATGTCAACCAAATTACATGGATTCATTAAGTTTAAGTTCCAATTATGGCTACCCCGCCCGACAGGTATATGTCTATCCTGTAAGGAATCTATTAAAGGGTTATTTATCCTCAATGAAGATCGTGGGCTACTAAGTCTAAGGCTGAAACCTAAAATTCATTTGTCAAATTTATTTTAGATTTACCAGATCAATCTTATTAGTGGCCAGTTAACAAGACGCATTAAGCTTAAGACTTAATAAGTAAACATTTAAATTACCCAAACTATAAAATAACCTTTTATAAACCTGTGATATTAAAATTCATCACAACCCCGGATAACTAACTTAGTTCCGACACATAACTAGGGCTAGTAAAAACTTAAAAATAAAATACTTAAAGTAAAATACTGAAAAGTAAATGTGGTAAAGTAAATACTGAAAAGTAAAATTACAATAAAATAAAATATTAGGGTTAAAAGATCTACTTTTATCACTACTATTTTAGATATCTCCCTTAATATAATATATTAACTTGTGATAACATTACCAACCAGCCATATAGGCGGTAACCTGATTAAGTCAAATTAAGTCCGACCTGCCATAAATGCGGTATCAATATATTATTGTCCATAACCAACCATATAGGCGGTAAATTACCAACCGACCAACCAGGCGGTATCCATGCTTAGTCAGATTAAAACCAGTTTTAATTGATTATCAACCGACCAATATAGCGGTATCTTTGTTAAGTCAAATTTTAAGTAGTGAATATATTATAATTAAGGGAGATTAATCTAAATAGCAGTAATAAAATTTTTACCTTTCACCCTAGCAGGGGGAAGTTACCTCCTCATAGCTGAATAGTAAAAACTGAAAAAGTAAAAAATAAATTATTATTACAGAGAGTAACTAAAAATTAATTACAAAACTGAAATTTAAGGAAAACTAGATACAAACTCCTTATTTACATCAGAGAATTCAGAGAGGAAGGTACATCTAAAACTGAAATCTCGAGCTGAATTTATAGGCCTCAGTGGGCTGTGCGCGTCGCGACGATATTTCCGTGTCGCGACGCGACACGTGTCATGCTCTAGTTGGTCCGCCGAGATTCTTATCCGATGACGTGGCGATGTGGATGATTAACTCAATAATTGAGCTGACGTGGCTATGACGTGGCGACATGTGGCGATAGTGATTGTCGGCACCGTAGGATTGTGACACGTGGCACGCTGTGATTGGTTGATGATGATGTAGAGCTGACTTAGCAATGTTGACTCGGTCTTCTGCTGACGTGGTGATGACATGGAGTGACACGTGGCGATGGCGATTGTCGGCACCGTAGGATGATGACACATGGCATGGCGCACGTTAGCATGATCGGCTGTGATGTTGACACGTGGCACGACGCACGTTAGCAAAGTCGGTGTACGTTAGCAAAGTCAAACTTCTCAGATTCTGACACGTATCCCCGACGCATGTTAGCATGAAGCGGCGCACGTTAGACGTCGCGATGCGGGCAGCGCGTCGCGACACGCCAAATGACCATTTTTCCATTTTTGTCTGTTTTTCACTGTTTTGTCCCCAAATCACCTCTAGAATGTCCTGAAACTTTATTTATCTACAAAATAACATAAAACACATCAAAATATTCACAAAACTCAAGAAACTATACAAATATTAGGTCAAATGAGTGGGAAATAGTGATATATTTACCACTCATCAACAATCCTTAATAATAAATATTGAGATTAAAAAACGTGAATGTCCATTTGAGCTGCGAGGTATAACAAAACTTCAAACGGTGTGATGTGGGATTTAAGGGTTGTTTGTGGTTTCTATAACCATCAAGTAGCAGTATATATTTATGACCACGAGTATTCATCTAGATTAAAACTAATATAGAAATAACTTGTACTCGACATGGCCAACAACACCGCATTGTTAGTATTCCTAGAACATGCCAATGATCTCTAATCATGATTCGGTGTGTGAATATTCAAAGAAGTTGCAGAAGACTTACATTGAACGGATTTGATAGATGTATGAAGTTCAAAACTTTTTGATCCTTTGTTGAAGCTCCAAGCTTGCTTTGTGTTTCAATCTCAAGGGATTAGTTTCCCTAACACCTTGAATGACTCCTTGAAAGTGCTAGCTCACTTGAAATTTTGAAGCAAAATCTCAAAAGGAGAGGGAGAGGCTCACGACTTTTTGAAGGAGAGGGAGAGAGTTGCTTTGTTTTGTGTATTTGATTTTCTAAAAATCAATTACCAAAAAATCAAATCTCAAAGTTGGTATATCGTTTCAAAATAAAGACAAAGTGTGTTGGATTTGGTTAGTGTACAAAACAAGCAACCCAAGTTTTTCACTCAACCTTTAACCACTTCCATCACTTGTCAAACTAGTTGATGTAAGTCAAGTGGGTCCCACCACTTGTAAATTCTGAATTTAAGTCGAACAATCCAACACGCAACTTCGCTCGGGCCCGGGTTCGTTTAATTTCGAATTAACGAATTTGTCGTTGCGACATTATTATTAAAGTCGCTTACGAATTAATTCTAAATTAATTTATTTACCCGAATTAAAATCCAATTTTAATTCCGCATCGAAATCTAATTTCAATTAATATATCTGATATATTATTTAATCAATTAATTCCAAAAATCGTTCTCTCTCTACTATTCGAATTTATCCAGATAAATTCTTGCCGTAATTAATCCCAGATTAATTTTCGCTCTCTTATAATTAATCCTAGATTAATTCTGTTCGAGTCAAACATCATCGGTGAATTTTTGGGAAGCGACCCATGAGATTCCTGGATATGTTGGCAGTAAATCTGGTCGTCGGACTATCCGAACACGTGCGTACCCCGTACCACGTTCTTACCGATTTACAAGACATGGTTGCCTTCTAGCAAAGCACCGTGCCTACCCAATTCTCCAGAAATATTCTTTTAAGGAATACATAATCTTTATCAAGTAGTAGTATACTAAGTATTGCGTATTACGATCCAGTATCGGATGTCACATGCTAGGCATGGGGCTGGAATTATGTCTGCCCCGTACGAAGCATATATCGGATCACTATCAACTAGTCTCTTTAATCGGATAATCATGACCTTGTCATATTATCCCGATAGTTGCAACATATTAGAGTACCAGTTCTGTATCCCTGCGTGATCATCATCTCCATATGACTGAAGTGATACTTCCATCTTGACATCACACCCAATACACTACGATTCTCAATAAACCCAGAAGAGACATACACAGAACCTGTTAAAGCCCCGGACGATCAAAACCAAAGCGTACTGATTATCACAAGTATTAGCGATGCAAGTCTTAGGTTAAGACCAAATACACCTACCCTGATTCGGATTCCCATAGACATATAGTCATACTACCAATGGGATTTCGATGGGTCTATCTAGAGCGAAGCTGTTTCCGTACCATCGGCAAACAAAACCTCCTATTACACTTGCATGAGTATCCAATACCCAAATATATGAGAACTATGCCGTTATGCTTCCATAATTACTAGTATATTCCGTATTATCGATGTCCAGTCTCGATAATACTATGACTAGGGATATTTAATGAGTTTCTCGATGCTATGTGTCATAATTGTCCAACACGCACCTCATGAAATTCTTAGTATTTTGAAAGAAATAGACCTGTTAAACACTACGGGAATGAAAAACATTTACAATGTCATTTTCACAAACAAAAAAGTTGGTTTCTTTCCTGTCCATATTTCATATGGAGTCTGTTCAACAGGCTTTGACGGAACCTTATTCAAAATAAGTATTGCACTGTTCAATGCATATCCGCTGAAGGAAATTGGTAGCTCTGTGCGACTCATCATAGACCTTACCATGTCCAACAAAGTTCGATTTCTCCGTTCGGACACACCGTTTAATTGAGGTGTTCCGGGAGGAGTCCATTGTGAAAGAATACCATACTCTTTCAAGTAATCGAGAAACTCATTGCTCAAGTATTCTCCACCACGGTCCGACTGTAATGTTTTAATACTTTTGCCGATCTGTTTTTCTACTTCGTGTCGAAATTCTTTGAATTTCTCAAAAGTTTATGACTTATGTCTCATAAGATACACATAACCATAACGCGATGCATCATCCATAAAGGTTACGAAATATTCATATCCACCTCTAGCCTGGCTAGACATGGGCCCACATACGTCACTATGAACGAGGGCTAACAGTTCGGTGGCATGTGCACCTTTACCGCTAAAAGGTGTTTTAGGCATTTTGCCTAATAAACAAGATTCACAGACGTCATATGAATTTGGATCAAATCCGTCCAAGTATCCACTCTTTGAAAGTGTGGATATACGAGTCTTGTTAATGTATCCCAGACGATAATGCCACATATAAGTTTCATCATTGTTACTTAATTTAAGCCTTTTGTTTGTCATGTTATATGTTTGAGATTGATTTATATTCAAAATATAAAGACCATTATTAACATCAGCACTACATATCTCAAAATCATTTTTATAAACAAAACACCCGGTGTTTCTGAATACAAAAGTATACCCACATTGGGTTAAACAAGATACATATATAATGTTTCTAGTCAAACTAGGTACATAATAGTAGTCTGATAAATTAAGTACATGCCCCGAAGGCAGTTCCAAAATGTAGGTCCCAACAGCCAAAACGGCGACTCTAGTCCCATTTCCAACTCGGAGGTCGATCTCTCCTGAAGCCAGTCTCCTGCTAATCTGCAGATCCTGCACATCAGTACATATATGAGTACCACAACCAGAATCAAAAATCCAATTTTTAAAACTAGAAGTAGACATGTTTTTTTCAATAACAAACATACTTGAAGCTGGTGCCTTGCCCGCCTTCACTTCATTCATGTGTGCCTTGTACTCACGGCAGTCACGCTTCCAATGACCCCGTTTGCCACACTGTAGGCAGACATCTTGGGATTTGTCTTTTGTCTTCCCAGAAGACTTTGATGATTT
This sequence comes from Zanthoxylum bungeanum, assembly GCA_019454045.1. Taxonomy (NCBI): domain Eukaryota; kingdom Viridiplantae; phylum Streptophyta; class Magnoliopsida; order Sapindales; family Rutaceae; genus Zanthoxylum; species Zanthoxylum bungeanum. The sequence goes on from SKCR01047316.1 coordinate 11,210, forward strand.
GGCCTTGCCATTTCTCTTCTTCTTCTTCTTCACACCTCCAGAAGTCTTCGGCCACGCCTTGGCACTCTGAGATGTTGAAGCGAAGTGTGCCTCGCGCTTCTTGACCGGCGTAAACACACGCATATAACGCAAGCGCACGTATCATTCAAGTAGTATAAAAATATCGATCCCACAAAGACTTAATTCCTACTGTTGTTATTAATTGTTGATACTATTTATTTACAAATATCTAATTATAGGGAGAAGGGAATTGATTGATTTTGGTTGGTTGAATGTGATATTGCAAAATAAAATAAAAACAGACTCAAAAGAAAATACTAAGGAAAATAAAAGAAAAGACTCAAAGGTCTAGGGTCGTGACTCCACACAATATTATTATAAAGATGAATTGATTCTCTTATCTATGTGTAATAAATCAGATTGCTAACCTGGAACACGAAAATATGCAAAAGCCTCTATCGATGGTCAGACGCAAATACCCAGTATAACCCAATTGAACCATATGTCTATGTCAACCAAATTGCCTGGATTCATTAAGACCAAGTTCCAATTATGGCTACCCCCGCCCGACAGGTATATGTCTAGCCTGTAAGGAAATCTATTAAATGGTTATTTATCCTCAAAGAAGATCGTGGGCTATTGAATCTAAGGCTGAAACTTAAAATCCCTATGTCTAGTTCATTTTAAGTTTACCAAATCAATCTTATTAATGGCCAATTAACAAGAAGCATTAAGCTTAAGACTCAATAAACAATCTAAAGAATTACCCATAGAAAGAAAATCAATTATTAAGTGTGGATATTGTGTTTCATCACTTCCATAGAATAAAATAAAATGATGGGGTTAGAGGATCCACATTTAATATTTCTTATTTAGGAATCTAACTTATTATAATATATAAATTATTTTATATTCTGCTTTCTCAGGAATTAATAATGTTAAACATTTAAAACCAGCCATATAGGCGGTAATCCATTTAGTCCAACTACACCAGCCATATAGGCAGTAATTATTTGTCACATAAAGACCAGCCATATAGGCGGTAAAGTAATTTATATTTAACCCGACCATATAGGCGGTAAAAAATTCTGACATTAATTAATCCGGTTAAATTATAAATTATAATTAAGTGAGATTTACCTAGATAATTATATTAAAGGTTTCACCTTTTACCCAGCAGAAATTTAACTACAAAACATAAAAGAAAATAGAAGAAGAAGAAGAAGAAGAACTATTACTATTACAGAAAATTAAAATACATAATTAAAACTAGATGCTTCCTATGAAAACAGGGAAAAAATCCCAAGGAAAGCACAAGAGAAATGAATGCTGAAGGCCTCAATTTATAGGCAAATTCTGCGTCTGGCGTCGCGACGCTGGCTCTGTTGACTTGGTCCACGCGGCTTGACTTGTTGACTATTGACGAAGATTTCGTCGGCCCAATAGGATTTAGACACGTGGCACGCGGTAAGATTCGGTCCAATGGCATCTTGACACGTGGCAGAAGATGATTCACCAATGATTCGGTCCATTCAGAAGGTGACACGTGTCATGCAGAGTGTTTTAGCATGATCGATTCTGATGATCACACGTGTAACGGCGCACGTTAGCATGATCGGCGTACGTTAGCATCCGGCGTATTTTAGCAAATTTCTTCTGACTGGTCCACGTGTCCGGCACAAGTTAGTAGGCGGCGCACGTTAGACGTCGCGACGCATAAGGCTTACGCGTCGCGACCCGGCCAAATAACAAAAATGCCATTTTCGTCATTTTTCACTGTTTTGGCCCGAAATTGCTTCCAATGCTTTCCAAACTTTATTTATCTACAAAATAACAATAAAACACATCAAAACTTTCACAAAACCCGAGAAACTATACAAAATATTAGGTTAGATGAGTGGGAAATAGTGATATAAATACCACTCATCACACCCCCAAACCTAACATTTTGCTAGTCCTCGAGCAAAACACAAAATAAAATAGCATAAACAAATTTAAACTAAGCCACTTTCGTAGGGATCGCGGTTGCATTTAGCGTATGCAACAAGCCTTTAAACCCCTAGGTGTCCCTAGTGGACGAGTTGTAGTCTCGTGAGGGTTTACAGCAATGATACCCACAAACATTTTACAAAAGTAAAAAGGAAAGTAAAACTAATGCACACAAAAGCAAAAAGACAAGAGAAAAGAGAATAAAGAAGTTAGTGACTAATCAGTTGAAACTTCTAATCCAAATTACTAGTTGTTTCCTTTCTTTATAAATTACCGAATAAGTAAATTCTCCGATTATAATTACCATTCTCCATATACACAGCCAACAAAATATTAAACAACTCATTTTTGCCCACAACAGTCACAAATGCAGTTGATAAGAGAGTAATATTTTTGTCCTAAAGTTTTATCAGAATTCACACCTTTTTGCAGCAATGGAATAATTTTTCAGATTTTTCAGATTTTTTCTTTGATTTTTTCTCTATTTTTTATTTATATACAATATCTTCCATCTATGTAACGAGTGTTGGGTCGGTGGCTCCCAAACCAGTTGGCTTTAGGGCACCAGGTGTTAAGACACCCATACGGACTTAATTACTCAGACTTCAGATATATATATTTATTCGGCAACATCTCTGATCCATGTAGCGAGCTTTGGGCCAGTGACTCCCAAACCAGTTGGTTTTAGGGCACTAGGTGTTAAAACACCTTTACAGTCTTAATAACTCGGATCTCGAACGTTTTTTTTTTACTCCATTGCTTTTTGAGATGCTTCCTCCAATTAAACTAGAGCACTGAATATTACAAACTTTTCAATTATAGTTCATGTCCGTATGTTTCCATGTATATTGATAATATCTGTCAACTGAGCATATGAAGATCCATTTTAGTCAGTTTTATGGAGAATTCACAAATAAATAATTCAAAAGGAAATAAACAAAAATTAACTTGTTTCGAAATAGGTTTGAGATACGTCTCAGGAGTGTAAACTCATTACTCAGCTATCTCTTACCAATTTTCACCTTTTTAGTCCAAATAAAAACACAAAAACGCAAAATATTTTTGTAATTTTTGAAAAAATTTCAATTTTTTATTGTATTTTTCGAAAAATTTTGTACTAAAAATAAAAATAACACACAAACTAAAAACAAGGTACTGATCAACTAATTCCCTCCCCCAAACCTAAATGAGACATTGTCCCCAATGTCTTAAACAATGGAAGAAGAGTTTAGAAGATAATACCTAGTTAGCTGAAATTTTACAGGAAAAATTACCGATTAAGATCTATGTCCAATTTACACTTCTTACCACGATCGTTATTTGACCATTTTTTTGTAAAAAATTTGGCATAATCACCTCTAAAAACTCAAAATTTCCCCAAAATTCACCATAAAACTATCACCACACAACAACCTTCGCCCCCAAAATCTACGAATTCAATCAGTCAATCCCCAAATCAAAATCTGCCATTTCTCACAGCCAAACTTCTAAGTTCAGTTTCAACAAATTTCACCACACAAATCAACAACTTTCACAAATTTTCGGTCTTCCCCTTCACTGTCAATGGTTTCAGATCCAATAGCATCCAATTTTTACAAAATTAATCACACAAAGTATCCACAAATTCGGCCTTTACCCTTTTGTAAATTCAGAAATTGAAGAGCTAATGAAGAGTTCAAGAACGATTTTACCAGACCGAAAATGGTGATCTTATTTCTGGGAAAAGCTGAATCTGAAGATGGAGGGTCTCGGTAGAGGGAGTGGTTCTGATTGAGATGGGTCTCGGTTTCTGGTTTCAGTTGGGACTCAGTATGGCTCGGTTTGGTGGTGAAGGTCTTGGCAAATGCTCGATGGCTGTTGGTGGCTCACGGCATTTTTGAGCTGATCTCGGCTGTGGGTCAGTTAGTCGTGGGTTGTGGTGGTGGTTTCAGTGAAGATGGTGGTTTGAAATCTCGGTGAAAGCTCTTCGGTGGTTCGATTATGACTGATTTCGACAGTGGGTGGCTCGGAATGGCTCAGTGGTTTCTCGGTCGTGGGATTGAAGGCTCGGCAGTGGCTGTATCGAAGGAGATGATGGGAGTTTGTGTGGGTTATTTGTGAGATTTGATGAGTTTAGAAGGTTTTGGTTGATGATTTGGTGATTGGATGGTCGGATTTTAGTGGAAGATTGAGAGGAAATGGCGAAATATTGAAGAAGGAAAGTGAGATCTGTGCGTGGTGGCTGCTGGTTTTAGACCTGTTACCGAACTCGCATCGCGACGCCAAATTGCTTCTTGCGTCGCGACACTCAGTTTTTTTTTTAGGGTTAGGGTTCTGTGTTTCAAGCTTTGGTGTCGCGACGCAGGATTTTTTTTTTTTTTTTGGCAAAACCAAGTCTTTCGACAGATAAATCCACTGGGACTCGTCTCAAGAGCTGACTCCTTACTCGGTCGTCTCTTCTGGATTGACTTTACATCTTCGTGATTTTATCAAATTTTTATTTTATGAAAATCCCGCTTGCACTGGCTTGCTTTGTCCTGAAAAATTCCGTTTTTATTTTTCCTACAAAACTAACACACAAAATTAAAAAGTTCACACAAAAAAAAACAAATTACAACAAATTGCATGGGTTGCCTCCCTGCTAGCGCTAAATTTTTCGTCTTCAGCCAGACGTAACTGAAATCTATCTGTCAAGGAGGTTTCAGCGTCGTTTTGGATGTCCAATTAAAGACAATCCCGTGAGCGTTGCTTTTGAAGGGTATTTTCCAAAGGTAAGGGGGCAAAAAGAATTTTGTCTTATTTCGTGCTTGTGCCACATTTTTATCTTTGTTGCTCCAGTGGTTCCTGAAAAGAAAGAAATAAAATCAGGAGGTCTCGTATGGTGCTTGACTTGGAATGGGAGTTCCATTATGTCAAGCTTCTGTGTGATATCTTTGAATTGTACCCCCCAAAACAGTGATGTTTCGTCTGAATTCACTGGATCTTCAATAAGGTCAGACATTTGCTCCTCCATTTGCTCTGCTTCTTGCTCCACCTTTTCTTCACAGATGTATTTTAGGATTTCCGCATTCAATTCTTCATCTGTCATCTGTGAAATGCATGCTTCAAAATTGTCAACCTGAGGATGTAAAGAAATGTCAGATTTTAGGTCTTCATCCTCTGATATGACTGGAATGGATGGTTCAAGAAGATCTTCATCAAACATCGTTGCAAAGCATGCTCCAAGATCTTCATTTTGAGGATTGAAAGTTTGATCCTCCCTCGTTGGTGCAGTTGGTACAAAGAGCTCAGCTTCTTCATCAGAATCAGAATCTGAATAATAAAAATCAAATCGAGACTTTGCCGGTTCGGGCTCCTGAACCGATACCTCTGGTTGTTGATACTGCTCAACCTCTTCCTCTGTTGAAGTGTCATCGTGAAATGCTTGGTCATCTGAAAATGCTTGTTGAGGTATAAAATTATGGTTTTCTGTTAATTATCTGATCTGATCTGTCATTCTCTGTATGGATTATGTTTGACTCTGAAATTGTGCATCAAATTGAGCTTCCCGTTCTTTGAACCAATCTTTGAGCATGTGAAGTATCTGATGTTCCTCTGATGGTTATGGTTCTTGATGAAAATCATAAGTGGATGGTGGATAAGATGGAAGATGTGGTTCTGTGAAATATGTTGGTTCTTCGTACCATGAATGATTCCAATAATTCTGCCATTCTGAACGGTATATACATTGATCGTTCGGGTGGTTACCATCACATATAACATATCTCCCCATCTCGTTCTGATGAGCAAATGTAGTATTGCTTGGTTCTGGCATCCAGTGATAGTCATTGGGCTGGACAACAGGCCTCAGAAAACTGGACTGTTGCTCCCAGATTTGGGGTGTATCTTCTTCCAATAAAGCTCGAAATCTTTCAATCTCCCAATAATGTTTCATTTTTCAACCACCTGAAAACAAAAGAAAGAAATAAATATTAAAGATAAAAATAAAAATAAAGAAAATTAGATACAAGTAAATTAGATAGCTTCAAAATTAATAACTCAAGAAAAATAAGTCCCCGGCAACGGCGCCAAAAACTTGACCGGTGTAAACACACGCGTATAACGCAAGCGCACATATCGTTCAAGTAGTATAAAAATATCGATCCCACGAGGACTTAATTCCTACTGTTGTTATTAATTGTTGATACTATTTATTTACAAATATCTAATTATAGGGAGAAGGGAATTGATTGATTTTGGTTGGTTGAATGTGATATTGCAAAATAAAATAAAAACAGACTCAAAAGAAAATACTAAGGAAAATAAAAGAAAAGGCTCAAAGGTCTAGGGTCGTGACTCCACACAATATTATTATAAGGATGAATTGATTCTCTTATCAATGTGTAATAAATCAGATTGCTAACCTGGAACACGAAAATATGCAAAAGCCTCTGTCGATGGTCAGACGCAAATACCAGTATAACCCAATTGAACCATATGTCTATGTCAACCAAATTACCTGGATTCATTAAGACCAAGTTCCAATTATGGCTACCCCCGCCCGACAGGTATATGTCTATCCTGTAAGGAAATCTATTAAAGGGTTATCTATCCTCAATGAAGATCATGGGCTATTGAATCTAAGGCTGAAACTTAAAATCCCTATGTCTAATTCATTTTAAGTTTACCAAATCAATCTTATTAATGGCCAGTTAACAAGAAGCATTAAGCTTAAGACTCAAAGGTTATGCCTAACTGACCCAGCTGTTCGATGTCAGCAATCATATGCGACACATGGTGCTCGACAGATGTACCCTCTGACATTCGAGAGCGAAAGAGCTTCTTCTGCAACTTATACTTCTGCGATCTAAGGTTAGATCAGTGAAGGTCCCTCAATTTCAACATCATTTCGTGGGGATCCAATCCATTGTTTTGACGACGAAATTGTGGGGTCTTTGCAGCAAGCATGACAGATTGAGTAGTTGAGTTTTCATCACTATGAGTATTCCAAAGCTCAAGCTCAAGTGGCTGCTTAATTTCGGGCTTAGGCCCGAGAGGTCTCTCTATCGTGTAGAGCATCTTCTCAGCCCCCAGGACAATCCTGAGGTTCATATCCCAATCAGGAAAGTTCGCACCATTAAAGACATTTTCGCCAATGATAAGTCAATAACGTTGATCTTTCCGGCCATCTTGAATTGCAATAGTCTAACTATTCAATCAACGATTTCGGGTACGGTTCAACTGTTAAAAGAAAATAATAAAATATTAGTTCAACTGACCGGCGTAAACACACACGTATAACGGAAGCGCACGTATCGTTCAAGTAGTATAAAAAATATCGATCCCACGAGGACTTAATATCTAAACTATTAATTTTATGAGGTCAAATGATTACTAATATCTAACAAGTTGATTGATTGATTTGAAATGGTGACGATTCTAAATTTAAAAGCAAGTAAACAAATTTGTCGAAAATAGGTTTTAAGAAAATTCAATATTAAAAACTATCTAGGGTTCTGATTTCTTCCAATATCATTTTAAAGATGAAGTGGTTATCTTAAAGTTGGGTAATATATTGATTTATTAACCTGGAACACTAAATTATGTGTAAGCCTCTGTCGATGGTCAGACACAAATACCCAGTTTAACCCAATTGAACCATATGTCTATGTCAACCAAATTATCTGGATTCATTAAGTTTAAGTCCCAATTATGGCTACCCCCGCCCGACAGGTATATTCCTATCCTGTAAGGAAATCTATTAAAAGGTTATCTATCATCAAGGAAGATCGTGGGCTATTGAGTCTAAGGTCTTAAACTTAAAATCCTTATGTCTAGTTCATTTTAAGTTTCCCAGTTCAATTTTATTAATGGCCAGTTAATGAAAAAGCATTAAGATTAAGACTCAATAAATAAATCTTTATATTACCCAAGCTATAATCTAACCCCTTATAAACCGGTGATATTGGATTTCATCACAACCCCAGATAACTGGCTTAGTTACGACACATATTTACGGGTAGTAAAAAAAAACTTAAATAAAATAAAAGACATAAAGTAAAATACTGAAAATTAAATACTGAAAAGTAAATGCTGAAAGTAAATGCTGAAATTAAATACTGAAAATTAAATGCTGAAAGTAAATTACTGAAAGTAAATTGCTGAAAGTAAATTGCTGAAAAGTAAATTGCTGAAAGTAAATTACTGAAAAGTAAAAACTGAAAATTAAAGAAAGAAAAGTACTGTGCGTAAAAGTAAATTGCGGAAAGAAAAAACTGAAAAGTAAAGAAAAGAAAGTGCGAAAACGAAAATTAATTACTGAAAGCTGTAAATAAACAAACAAGATACAATCTTCTTAGTATTCTTAAGGAATTCCTTAGAAGAAAGTATGAATTTTACAAATGAAATGGCTTGGTATTTATAGGCAAAATTTTGCCTCCATCAAATCATCCACCAAATCAATTATTAATTGCTCCACTAATTGCTCCACCAAATCCATTATTAATTGCTCCACTAATCTCTTATCATGTTTGGTGATGATTTGATAATTTTTATTATTTATTTATAATTTATTTTTTGCTTTGAAAATGATGAAAGTGACTTTAATAATTACATACTACACACTTCTGATGGATGGTCATCAATTCGGGCATGAAATCTTCAAAATTCGAAATTATTTTGTCTTTCAAAGTTGTCTATCTTTGAGTCTTCTTTAATCTGGAACTTGAATCAGCTTAATCCGACATCTGAGTAAAAAGTTATGCCCAAAATATGACAGATGCGCAAAATTGGAATTTCCAAAACTGCACTTCGTCAAAACGCCATTTCAAGTTTCCAATCTCCAAAATTAAAATATCAAGTCCAATAATTGCCATTATTTGACCCATATTTCATCCTAAATGATTTCTTTGAGACCCGATATTATTTTATCTGCAAAATAAACTAAAACACACATCAAAACGTTCATCAAACCCGAGAAACTAAATAAAATATTAAGTTAAAGGGGCGGTAAATATTGATATATTTTCCGCTCATCACACCCCCAAACCTAACATTTTGCTAGTCCTCGAGCAAAACAACAATATAAAATACAAGAAACAATTAAAATTAAACTATGCCACTTTCGTAGGGATCACGGTTGCATTTAGCATATGCAACAAGCCTTTAAACCCCTAGGTGTCCCTAGTGGACGAGTTGTAGTCTCGTGAGGGTTTACAGCAATGATACCCACAAACATTTTAAATAAAAGTAAAAAGGTAGTGAAACTAATGCACACAAAAGCAAAAAGACAAGCGAAAAGAGAATAAAGATGTTAGTGACTAATCAGGTGAAACTTCTACTCCAAGTTACTAGTTGTTTTGTTTCATTCTAAATTACCGAATAAGTAAATTCTCCGATTATTTTTACCATTCTCCATATACACAGCCAACAAAATATTAATCAACTCATTTTTGCCCACAACAGTCATAAGTGCAGTTGATAAAAGAGTAATATTTTTGTCCTAAAGTTTTATCAGAATTCACACCTTTTTGCAGCAATGGAATAATTTTTCTCATTTTTTCTTTGATTTTATTTTTTATTTTTTATTTATATACAATATCTTTCATCTATGTAACGAGTGTTGGGTCGGTGGCTCCCAAACCAGTTGGTTTTAGGGCACCAGGTGTTAAGACACCCCTACGGACTTAATTACTCAGACTTCCGATATATATATTTTTGCAGCATCTTCGATCCATGTAACGAGCTTTGGGCCAGTGACTCTCAACCAGTTGGTTTTAGGGCACTAGGTGTTAAAACACCCTTACAAACTTAATAACTCGAATCTCATACGTTTTTTTTTTTTTTTTTTTTTTTTTTTTTTTTTTTTTTCTTCCCCATTGCTTTTTGAGATGTTTCCTCCAATTAAACTAGAGCACTGAATATTACAAACTTTTCAATTTTAGCTCATGTCCGTATGTTACAATATATGTTGATAATATCTGCTAACTAAACTAACTACATATGAAATTCTTTTTAGTCCGTTTTAAGGAGAATTCACAAATTAAATAATTCAAAATGAAATAAACAAAAATTAACTTGTTTCGAAATAGGTTTGAGATACGTCTCAGGAGTGGAAACTCCTTACTCAGCTACCTTTTACCAATTTCACCCTTTTAGTCAAAATAGAAACACAAAAACGCAAAATATCTTTGTAATTTTTGAAAATTTTTCAATTTTTTTGTATTTTTCGAAAAATTTTGGACTAAAAATAAAAACAACACACAACTAAAAACAACTAAAAACAAGGTACTAATCAACTAATTCCCTCCCCCAAACCTAAATGAGACATTGTCCCCAATGTCTTAAACAGTAAAAGGAGAGTTAAGAAGGTCGTACCTGGTTAGCTGAAATCTACAGGAAATTAAAGGTTAAGATCCAGATTAATCCGACGCCACTTACCACGATCGTCCTCGGACCAATTTATCTTTGAAAGGATAGGGTCAACTTGTGGTTCATAGGCTATGAGTTGGTCTATTAGATCCAGAGCAGTTCTGGCAGTAAAGATGAGTTCTTTCATAGGTTTTGATACGAAACCATTTCTCCGAGCATCATCAAGAAACACACAAAGAAAATCATAAAATCCATCAACATTAAACAGTCCAAGCGGTTTCTGGTGTATGTTCAGGTTCGCCCAAGATAGTACTATAAAAATTTCCTCCAATGTGCCCAAGCCACCTGGCAAAGCGATAAAAGCATCAGCACGGTTAATCATTTCTACCAGTCGTTCAGACATACCTGGCACGATCAGTTCCTCTCCGTTTGATGATCCAATAAGATTTGCCTCTGCCAAGGGTTTTGGGATGATTCCCAAAACATGACTGCCTCCTTCCTGTACAGTCTTTGAAACGATCCCCATAAGTCCAAGATTTCCTGCGCCATATATTAAGTACATATTCCTTGCAGCTAAGACTCGACCCAATTCCTGTGCTGCTTCTATGTATTGTGGCTTGGTACCAACACTACTACCGAAAAACACGCAGATGTTTTCAACTCGTCTTCTTGAAATGGCTTCCATTTTTTTTTATGTATTTCTTTCTCAACTCTGGATGCATTCAAAAGTGCAATGACGGGCTGAATTTATAGTTCCTGAAAAGGGTGAGTAAAAAAAACACAAGTATCTTCCAAAGGACGATTGTTAGCTAAACAACAAAAGAAATCGTGAAAGGTCAAAAGGTCTGGATCCTGTCGGAGAAAATAAAAAAAAACGACAAAACAAATCACAATTATTAAGAAAAGACAAAGAGATGTAATATTTACAAGAAAAGTAACAGCTTGAATGGCGTCTATGCGTCATGGACAAGCTTCCCATCCAATTTTCTTATAAATTGGCAAACATGGTCTTTTTGAGTCAGATTCCCGAGACTTAACTGTTGTCTTTCTTTTTGAAATTGTGTATGTAATTTGCGAATAGCTATATGAACATATCCACTGGGATGCGTCTCAAGAGTTAAAGATATATCATCTAAAGACTCCTTACTCAAGCCATCCCTAATAAATTTAATTTTGTCTTCGCGATTATCAGACACCATTCCTAAAGAACGACAACGAGTGTTGCAATTAAATCGTGCACATTTGAAACAAACACCCATTTGTTTAGCTCTTCGTTTCTTTGCATAGGTGCTTCTTCCAAAACCAGGTAGATGTGAAATAAAAGAGTCAGAAGACTCACATGACAATCGGACTCGTGCTTCAATTACCCAACGAATATCATTAGGCACACCATGGATCGTCAGTAGTCTCATTCGTTCCAAGCGAGCTTTGTAAACTTTCATCAGAGATTTTTGAGGGAGAGAAGGAAATTGCTTGCGAAGATTTGCGAGAGCATCTTCTATCGTGAAAAAAAAAACCTGCAAAAATTAAACACACAAAATTAAATCACACCAAATCACAATATATACACAAATTGCATGGGTTGCCTCCCTGCTAGCGCTAAGTTTAAAGTCGTCAGCCAGACGTGGCTTCTCGAACGTTAAGCTGGATCTGAAAGTGTAACACTTTCTTTTTGTCGCTCAAATGATTCCCCCCAGTAGTGCTTGACACGCTTGTTTTTAACCTTGAAAGTTTTGTTAGCGTCAAGATCATGTATCTCAACGGCTCTATTTGGTAAAACTTTGGTGATCACAAATGGACCTGACCACCGTGATTTTGGCTTCCATGGGAAGAATTTCACCCTTGATTTATTTAACAGTACCTTATGCCCTGGTTCCAGTTGTATGCGCACTAACTTCTCATCATGTCTTTTCTTGCCATTTTCTTTGTACAATTTGGCATCTTCAAAAGGCTGATTGTGAAATTCCTCCAATTCGTTGAGCTGGTGGAACTTTTTCTCTTCTGTTGCTTGTAGTGCAAGGATTGGCTCTTTCAGTGCCAAAAGACGCTTTATCTTTAGGCTCCACAGGCAATTGACATGCTTTAAGTTTGTCAGTAGAACTTTGTTTTTCATCAGAGTTCTGAACGGTACTGTGTATCACATCGAGTTTGAAACATTCCTCCTTCTTTTCATCATCTGGGAAATTCATGGCCTTGAAAACATTGAATGTTACTTCTTGGTTCTGTACCCTCATGGTTTATTCTCCTTTTTGTACATCAATAATGGTTCGACCTGTAGCCAAGAATGGTCTCCCAAGGATGATTGGCACTTCTGCGTCTTCCTCCATATCAAGGACAATAAAATCTGCTGGGAAAATGAATTTATCAACCTTGACCAGCACATCCTCAACTACACCTCTCGGAAATACGAGCGTTCTATCTGCAAGTTGTAGTGAGACTGAAGTTGGCATTATTTCTCCAATCTGTAATTTCCTGAAAATAGAAAAAGACATCAAGTTAACACTAGCACCTAAATCACATAAAGCCTTACCAAAGTTATGTTCTCCTATGACGCAAGGAACAGTGAAACTGCCAGGATCTTTCAACTTCGGGGGAAGTTTCCTCTGAATGATAGCACTGCATTCTTCTGATAATGCTACTGTCTCGTAATCTCCCAATCTCCGCTTTCGTGAAAGAATATCTTTCATGAATTTGGCATAGGTGGGCATTTGTTCCAAGGCTTCTGCAAATGGAATGTTGATGTGAAGCTTTTTGAACACCTCCAGGAATCGAGCAAACTGCTTGTCCAGTTTATTCTTCTGAAGACGTTGAGGAAAAGGTGGAGGTGGAGTGATTTGTTCTTTTTCCTTTGCTTCTTTTTCCTCCATTTGTGGAACTGCATCTTTTGGAACTTCCTCAATTGTTGCTTTGATTCCAACATCTTTATTGATCTCAGTACCGCTTTTTAAGGTAATAGCTTGACATTGCTCCTTCCCTCGGTTCCTTGGATTTGGTTCTGTGTTGCTGGGAAGATTACCTGGCGGTCTGTAACTCTGAGCATTGGCCAGTTGCCCGATTTGATTCTCCAGTGCTTTGATGGAAGCTGATTGGCTCTGAAACATAGCATCGTATTTTTTTAACTGATTCAGCACTTCTGTTATTCCTGGTTCATTTATCTGTTCTTGGCCTTTGTTCTGTTGCTGGAATCCAGGTGGTGGATAGTTCTGCTGTTGGAATCCAGATGGTGGATTGTTCTTTTGCCCTGAGTTGTTGCTCCATGAAAAATTAGGATGATTCCTCCACCCCGGATTGTAGGTGTTGGAATATGGATTATTCCCCTGTCTGTTGAAATTGTTGACAAAATTTACCGTTTCTTCAAGTTGGTTTGACTCTGGTATTCCTCCATATGGTGAACTTATGGATCCAGTGGTAAGAGTCTCCATGAATTTGCATATCTGATCTAGCTTGGTGTTGACTGCTGTATTGGCTCAACTTTCATAAATTCCTGTAATTCTTTGGATCATGCTCCTTTCAGTTGGCCATAAGGAATTGTTGTTGGCCATTTCTTCGATTAGTTCCCAGGCTTGATCTTCTCATTTTGCCATTAAAGCTCCTCCAGCAGCAGCATCAATTGTGTTTCTCATTATTCCAGAAAGTCCATTATAGAATGTTTGGACTTGAAGCCATTTTGGAATCTCATGGTGTGGACATTTCCGGAGTAAATCTTTGTACCTTTCCCAAGCTTCGTAGAGAGTTTCTGAGTCTTGTTGTTGATGAGTGATATTTATATCACTATTTCCCACTCATTTAACTTAACATTTTGTATAGTTTCTTGAGTTTTATGAACTTTTTGATGTGTTTTATTGTTATCTTGCAGATAAATAAAGTTTGGATAGCACTGGAGGCAATTTGGGGCAAAACCGGACAAAAATGCGTCAACAGGGATATTTTCATCTTATCCGCGTCGCGACGCCGGAACACAGCGCGCCGCGACGCCCAGCGTGAGCTGAATTTGCTAACATGCGCCCGGTCAACGGTCAACAATTTGAGAAGTTTTGACTTTGCTAAAATGCGCCGTGCCACGTGTCACCATCACAGCCGATCTGCTAACATGCGCCTTGCCACGTGTCATCATCATATGCTGCCGACACTCAGACTTGACACGTGTCGCCTCGTCATCAGCCATGTCAGCGGTCAACAAGTCAACCTTGCCACGTGTCGTGCCACGTCATCGCCACGTCAGCATGACGTCATCAATGACGTCATCACAATAATTGAGAATTAGCCGCCTTGACACGTGTCGCATGTACAGTTAGCCGCCTTGCTACGTGTCGCCTTCTCATTGTGCCACGTCGACAAATTTCGCGTCGCGACGCGCAGCTCCTTGGCGTCGCGACGCGCGAACAGTTCCTGAACAGTAATATTTTTGCTATAAATAGGCCGCGAATTTCAGTTTTTACACACACCTTTCTCTCTCTTGATTTCTCTCTCTAGAGAGAGTTTCTCTCTCTAGAATTTTTATTTTTTTTTAGTTTTTAACTTTTAGTTTTGTAAATAATTTTAATTACTTTTTGTAATAATAGTAATTTAATTTTTACTTTTTACTTTTTACAGTTTTTACTATTCACCATGTTGAAGTAACTTTTCAGCTATGGTGAAAGGTAATTCTTTTATTGTTACTATTTAGATTAATCTCCCTTAAAAATAATATATTCATTATTTAAAATATTGACTTAATAAGGAATACCGCTATATTGGTCGGTTGGTAATTTAATTTTAATCTGGTTTAAACCTGACTAATCCAGGATACCGCCAGACTGGTCGGTTGATAAATTTATTTTTGGTTCCGCCTTAATGGCTGGTTGGACTTAATTTGACTTAATCAGGATACCGCCAGACTGGTCGGTTGGTAAATTTATCACAGTTTATATATTATTTTATGGGAGATATCTAAATTAGTAGTAGTAAAAGTAATTCCTTTTACCTTAGCATTTTATTTTATTTTATTTTATTTTATTTTACTTTTCAGTATTTTTTATTTTATGTATTATTTTTTATAGTCCTAGTTATGTTTTAATTAATTAGGGGTTGTGATGACTTTTAATATCACCGGTTTATAAGGGATTATTTTATAGTTGGGTAATTTACAGGTTTATTTATTAAGTCTTAAGCTTAATGCTTCTTGTTATCTGATCACCAATAAGATTGATATGGTAAATCTAAAATGAACTAGACATAGGGATTTTAGGTTTCAGCCTTAGACTTAATAGCCCACGATCTTCCTTGAGGATAGATAACCCTTTAATAGATTTCCTTACAGGATAGGAATATACCTGTCGGGCGGGGGTAGCCATAATTGGAACTTAAACTTAATGAATCCAGGTAATGTGGTTGACATAGGAATATGGTTCAATTGGGTTATACTGGGTATTTGTAGTTGACCATCGGAAGAGGCTTTTACATAATTTAGTGTTCCAGGTTAGTAAACTGATTTATTACACAAACTTAAAATAATCACTTCATCTTTTAAATGATATTAAAAGAATTCACAACCTTAATATCTTTTATCTGTTATTTTCCTTAGTATTTTCTTTTATCTTTTTATTTATTTATTTTGTAAAATCTTCAATCAACCAATCAATCAAACAATTATTCTCTTCTCCCTATAATTAGATATTTGTAAATAAATAGATTCAACAATTAATAACAACAGTAGGAATTAAGTCCTCGTGGGATCGATATTTTTATACTACTTGAACGATACGTGCGCTTGCGTTATACGTGTGTGTTTACGCCGGTCAAGTTTTTGGCGCCGTGCCGGGGACTTATATTTCTTGAGTTGTTAATTTTGAAGCTATCTAATTTACTTGTATCTAATTTTCTTTATTTTTATCTGTAATTTTTATTTATTTCTTTTGATTTCAGGTGACTTAAAATGGAACAATACTGGGAGATTGAAAGATTACATGCTTTACAAGAAGATACACCCCAAATCTGGGAGCAACAGTCCGGTTTTCTGAGGCCTGTTGTCGAGCCCAATGATTATCACTGGATACCAGAATCAAACAATACTACATTTGCTCAACATAATTCAATGTGGATGTGACATATGTAATGGTGACCACCCAAGCGATTATTGCGAATATAACTGCCATCCAGGGTGGCAGAACTATCAAGATCCTTCATGGTACGAAGAACCATCACATTTCACAGAATCACATTTTCCATCTTATCCCACCATCTTCTTCGATCCTTATCAACAACCAGAACCATCAGAGGAAGATCAATTGATTCACATATTCAAAGAACAGACAGCTCGATTTGATGCACAATTTCAGAGTCAAACAGAATCCATACAGAGAATGACAGATCAGATCAGACAATTAACAGAGAACCAGAACTACATACCTCAAGAACCAGTTTCAGATAACACTGATGAAACCTTCGAGTACCAAACATTTCACTATGACACTTCAACAGAGAAGGAGGCTGAGCAGTATCAACAACCAGAGGTATCAGTTCAGGAGCCCGAACCGGCAAAGTCTCGATTTGACTTTTATTATTCAGATTCTGACGAGGATGAAGCTGAAATATTTATACCAACTGCATCAAAAATTGAGGATGGAATTATGTATCCTCAAAACGAAGATCTTGGAGATTCCATTTCATAAATGTTTGAAGAAGATCTACTTGAGCCAATCAATTCACTCATATCAGAGGATGAAGACCTAATGTCAGATACATCTTTTCATCCTCAGGTGGAGCAAGAAACAGAGCAAATGGAGGAGCAAATGTCTGACCTTAATAAAAATCCAGAGCATTCAGGAAAAACATCGCTGTTTTGGGGAGTACAAATCAAAGATATCACCCAGAAGCTTGACAGAATGGAATTTCCATTCCAAGTCAAACATCATACGAGACCTCCTGATTTTCTTTCTTTCTTTGCAGGTACCACTGGAGCAACAAAAGTTAAAAAGGTGGCACAAGCACTGAATGAAACAAAATATTTTTTGCCACTTTACCGTTGGAAGAGACCATTCAAAAGCAACGCTCACGGGATTGTCTTTAATCGGACATCCAAACGACATTGAAACCTCCTTAACAGATGAATTTCATTCACGTCTGGCTGAAGACGAAAAATTTAGCGCTAGCAGGGAGGCAACCCATGCAATTTTGTTGTAATTTATTTTTCATATTTTGTGTGAACTTTTTATTTTTTGTGTTAGTTTTGCAGGAAAATTAAAAACGGAATTTTTCAGGACAAAGTAGGCCAGTACAAGCGGGATTTTCAAAAAAAAAATTTGACAAAATCACGAAGATACAAAGTTGATCCAGGAGACGACCGAGTAAAAAGACACTTCTTAAGAGGCGTCCCTATGGATTTATCCGTCGCAAGATATGGTTTTGCCAAAAAAAAAAAAAAAAAAAAAAAAAAAAAATCAGCGTCGCGACGCTGACTCAAAAACAGAACATAAGCAGAGGCACCACAAATCTCATTTTTATTCCTTCTTCTTCCTCAAACACACCACGAAACCAGAAACCATAGCCTCACACCACCGAGCAAAACCCCCAGTCCTCAACAGAGACCAGAAACCAAACCGAGAGCCACCACCACACCACGCACGATCCAGCCAACTGAGACAACCACCAAAACCGAGAGCATTTGACCGAGATCTATCAAACCCATCATTATCTTCCTCTTCGAAATCAATCACCATCACCGAAACCGAAAAAGCCGAGAACCTCCACAGCAACCCAATCGCCGAACGCATCAACAACCACCGCGAGCCCACTGCCGTGTCTTATCTTACCGTGACTGCCAAAGCCGACCTCCGCAAGCCGAGATACTCCAAAACCGACCCATCACCCTCACTACCGAGAACAACCACGCCCAAAACAACCAAGCAACCGAACCAATTGCTGAATCAGAAACTAAAATACGGTAATGATTTGATAAAAAATTGATTTGGTAATTGGGTAAATTGAAAAATTGAATTGTGAATTGGTTGACTGTGGATTGGATTACGAAGTGTTGGATGGTTGAATTTGATTCGTAGATTGTGGGGGCGAAGAGTTGAATGGAGGTGTTTGTGGCATTTGGTAGATTTAGGTTGTATTGGATAATCAAAAATTCAGGGGAGACTCTGTCGAATTTTTCTGAAAAAATACCAAAGTTGGGATTTGATTGTGATAATTTTTTAGGGTGAATTTTGGGGAAGTTTGAGTTTTTAGAGGTGATTCTGCCAAAATTTTTTAATGAAAATGGTCAAATACAATCGTGGTAAGAACCGTAATTTGGGCATAAATCTTAAAGGTAATTTTTCCTGTAAAATTTCAACTAATCAGGTATGATTTTCTACACTCTTCTTCTACTTTTTAAGACATTGGGGACAATGTCTCATTTAGGTTTGGGGGAGGAAATTAGTTGATTAATACCTTGTTTTTAGTTTGTATGTTGTTTTTATTTTTAGTCCAAATTTTTCGAAAAATACAAAAAAATTGAAATTTTTTTCAAAAATTACAAAATATTTTTGCATTTTTGTGTTCTTATTTTGACTAAAAAGGTGGAATTGGTGAGAGGTAGCCGAGTAAGGAATTTCCCGCTCCTGAGACGTATCTCAAACCTATTTCGAAACAGGTTAATTTTTGTTTATTTCATTTTGAATTATTTAATTTGTGAATTCTCCTTAACACTGACTAAAATGGATCTTCATATGTTCAGTTGACAGGTATTATGAACTTACATGGAAACATACGGACATGAGCTAAAATTGAAAAGTTTGTAATATTCCGTGCTATAGTTTAATTGGAGGAAGCATCTCTAAATAGTGATGGAGTAAAAAAAAAAAAAAAAAAAAAAAAAAAAAAAAAAAAAAAAAAGTCCGAGATCCGAGTTATTAAGTCTGTAAGGGTATTTTAATACCTAGTGCCCTAAAACCAACTGGTTTAGGAGTCATTGGCCCAAAGCTCGTTACATGGATCAAAGATGCTGCAAAAATATATATATCTGAAGTCTGAGTAATTAAGTTCGTAGGGGTGTCTTAACACCTGGTGCCCTAAAGCCAACTGGTTTGGGAGCCACCGACCCAAAGCTCGCTACATAGACGGAAGGTATTGTATATAAATAAAAAATAGAGAAAAAATCAAAGAAAAAATCAGAAAAATCAGAAAATTATTCCATTGCTACAAAAAGGTGTGAAATCTAATAGAACTTTAGGACAAAAATATTACTCTCTTATCAACTGCACTTATGACTGTTGTGGGCAAAAATGAGTTGATTAATATTTTGTTTGCTGTGTATATGGAGAATGGTAAAAATAATCGGAGAATTTACTTATTCAGTAATTAGAAAGAAACAAAACAACTAGTAACTTGGAGTAGAATTTTCACCTGATTAGTCATAACTTTCTTTATTCTCTTTTCGCTTGTCTTTTTGCTTTTGTGTGCATTAGTTTTACTACCTTTTTACTTTTGTAAAATGTTTGTGGGTATCATTGCTGTAAACCCTCACGAGACTACACTCGTCCACTAGGGACACCTAGGGGTTTAAAGGCTTGTTGCATATGCTAAATGCAACCGTGATCCCTACGAAAGTGGCTTAAATTTTATTATGTTATTTTATTATATATTTTGCTCGAGGACTAGCAAAATGTTAGGTTTGGGGGTGTGATGAGTGGTATTTATATCACTATTTCCCACTCATTTAACTTAACATTTTGTATAGTTTCTTGAGTTTTATGAACGTTTTGATGTGTTTTATTGTTATCTTGCAGATAAATAAAGTTTGGATAGCACTGGAGGCAATTTGGGGCAAAACCGGACAAAAAATGCGTCAACAGGGATATTTTCATCTTTTATCCGCGTCGCGACGCCGGAACACAGCGCGCCGCGTCGCCCAGCGTGAGCCGAATTTGCTAACATGCGCCCGGTCAACGGTCAACAATTTGAGAGTGTTGTGACTTTGCTAAAATGCGCCGTGCCACGTGTCACCATCACAAGCCGATCTGCTAACATGCGCCTTGCCACGTGTCATCATCATATGCTGCCGACACTCAGACTTGACACGTGTCGCCGCCTCGTCATCAGCCATGTCAGCGGTCAACAAGTCAACCTTGCCACGTGTCGTGCCACGTCATCGCCACGTCAGCATGACGTCATCAATGACGTCATCACAATAATTGAGATTAGTAGCCGCCTTGACACGTGTCGCATGTACAGTTAGCCGCCTTGCTACGTGTCGCGCCTTCTCATTGTGCCACGTCGACAAATTTCGCGTCGCGACGCGCAGCTCCTTGGCGTCGCGACGCGCGAACAGTTCCTGAACAGTAAATATTTTTGCTATAAATAGGCCGCGAAATTTCAGTTTTTAACACACCTTTCTCTCTCTTGATTTCTCTCTCTAGAGAGAGTTTTCTCTCTCTAGAATTTTTATTTTTTTTTAGTTTTGTAAATAATTTTAATTACTTTTTGTAATAATAGTAATTTTTAATTTTTACTTTTTACAGTTTTTACTATTCACCATGTTGAAGTAACTTTTTCAGCTAGGGTGAAAGGTAATTCTTTTATTGTTACTATTTAGATTAATCTCCCTTAAAAATAATATATTCACTATTTAAAATATTGACTTAATAAGGAATACCGCTATATTGGTCGGTTGGTAATTTAATTTTAATCTGGTTTAAACCTGACTAATCATAATCCGATACCCGCCGCCAGACTGGTCGGTTGGTAAATTTATTTTTGGTTCCGCCTTAATGGCTGGTTGGACTTAATTTGACTTAATCAGGATACCGCCAGACTGGTCGGTTGGTAATTTATCACAAGTTTATATATTATTTTATGGGAGATATCTAAATTAGTAGTAGTAAAAGTAATTCCTTTTACCTTAGCATTTTATTTTATTTTATTTTACTTTTCCAGTATTTTTTATTTTATTTATGTATTTATTTTTTATAGTCCTAGTTATGTTTAATTAATTAGGGGTTGTGATGACTTTTATCATATCACCGGTTTATAAGGGATTATTTTATAGTTGGGTAATTAACAGGTTTATTTATTAAGTCTTAAGCTTAATGCTTCTTGTTATCTGATCACCAATAAGATTGATATGGTAAATCTAAAATGAACTAGACATAGGGATTTTAGGTTTCAGCCTTAGACTTAATAGCCCACGATCTTCCCTTGAGGATAGATAACCCTTTAATAGATTTCCTTACAGGATAGGAATATACCTGTCGGGCGGGGGTAGCCATAATTGGAACTTAAACTTAATGAATCCAGGTAATGTGGTTGACATAGGAATATGGTTCAATTGGGTTATACTGGGTATTTGTAGTTGACCATCGGAAGAGGCTTTTACATAATTTAGTGTTCCAGGTTAGTAAACTGATTTATTACACAAACTTAAATAATCACTTCATCTTTTAAATGATATTAAAAGAATTCACAACCTTAATATCTTTTTATCTGTTATTTTCCTTAGTATTTTCTTTTATCTTTTTATTTATTATTTTTGTAAAATCTTCAATCAACCAATCAATCAAACAATCATTCTCTTCTCCCTATAATTAGATATTTGTAAATAAATAGATTCAACAATTAATAACAACAGTAGGAATTAAGTCCTCGTGGGATCGATATTTTTATACTACTTGAACGATACGTGCGCTTGCGTTATACGTGTGTGTTTACGCCGGTCAGTTGTACAAAGGATGTGATGTCATTCCTCAGCTTTCCGGTTCTGGCTGGTGGAAAGTACTTTCAAGAAATTTGGTGGCTAAAGTGTTCCAAGTTGTGATAGAACTGGTGGTAGTGAATGTAGCCAAGCTTTAGCTCTGTCCTTCAAGGAGTATGGAAAAACTCGCAGTCTCATTGCTTCTTCGCTTCTCGGTATAATTAAAAGTGCCGCAAACTTCCCAGGAAGTTGCTGATGTGGGCATTAGGATCTTCAGTTGCATTCCCCCCAATTGAACTGAGTGCTGAATCATCTGAATGCATGTTTTGATGTCAACAAACACGCATTTGGCTGGTAAGGGAGGAAGTACAATACAGGAAATGAGTCTGTCACCACCGAAATGGTTCTGTCTCGAATGGTATTGGTGGTGCAACGATCAAAGGTTCAGGTTCCATGTTGACTAAAGCTTCTTGGCCTTCTCGCCTTTCCCTTCTCAACTGTCTGATGGTTCTTTCAACTTCTTGGTCAAGCGGTTGAAGTTCAAAGCTTCTGGTTCGTCTCATGAAGTTTCTGAGAACCTGAAACACAAGAAAACAAAAACAATAAGTAAAAAGAAAATTAGATACAAGTAAAGGTATCTAACCCCTAAAACTAATAGTAAAAGATAACTAAGTCCCGGCAACGGCGTCAAAAAAAACTTGACCGCGTAAACACACACGTATAACGGAAGCGCACGTATCGTTCAAGTAGTATAAAAAATATCGATCCCACGAGGACTTAATATCTAAACTATTAATTTTTAGAGGTCAAATGATTACTAATATCTAACAAGTTGATTGATTGATTTGAATGGTGACGATTCAAATTTAAAAGCAAGTAAACAAATTTGTCGAAAATAGGTTTTAAGAAAATTCAATATTAAAAACTATCTAGGGTTGTGATTTCTTCCAATATCATTTTAAAGATGAAGTGGTTATCTTAAAGTTGGGTATATATTTGATTTATTAACCTGGAACACTAAATTATTTGTAGCCTCTGTCGATGGTCAGACACAAATACCCAGTTTAACCCAATTGAACCATATGTCTATGTCAACCAAATTATCTGGATTCATTAAGTTTAAGTCCCAATTATGGCTATCCCCCCGCCCGACAAGTATATTCCTATCCTGTAAGAAATCTATTAAAGGGTTATCTATCCTCAAGGAAGATCGTGGGCTATTGAGTCTAAGGTCTTAAACTTAAAATCCCTATGTCTAGTTCATTTTAAGTTTCCCAGTTCAATTTTTATTAGGCCAGTTAATGAAAAAGCATTAAGATTAAGACTCAATAAATAAATCTTTATATTACCCAAGCTATAATCTAACCCCTTATAAACCAGTGATATTGGATTTCATCACAACCCAGATAACTGGCTTAGTTACGACACATATTTACGGGTAGTAAAAAAAAACTTAAATAAAATAAAAGCATAAAGTAAAATACTGAAATTGAATACTGAAAAGTAAATGCTGAAGTAAATGGTCAAATTAAATACTGAAAATTAAATGCTGAAGTAAATTACTGAAAGTAAATTGCTGAAAGTAAATTGCTGAAAAGTAAATTTCTGAAAGTAAATTACTGAAAAGTAAAAATGAAAATTAAAGAAAGAAAATTATTGTGCGTAAAAGTAAATTGCGGAAAGTAAAAACTGAAAAGTAAAGAAAAGAAAAGTGCAAAAACGAAATTAATTACTGAAGCTTGTAAATAACAAACAAGATACAATCTTCTTAGTATTCTAAGGAATTCCTTAGAAGAAAGTATGAATTTTACAAATGAAATGGCTTGGTATTTATAGGCAAAATTTGCCTCCATCAAATCATCCACCAAATCATTTATTAATTGCTCCACTAATGTGCTCCACTAATTGCTCCACCAAATCCATTATTAATTGCTGCCACTAATCTCTTATCATGTTTGATGATGATTTGATAATGTTTATTATTTATTTTATTAATTTATTTTTTGCTTTGAAAATGATTGAAAGTGACTTTAATAATTACACACTACACACTTCTCGATGGTTATCAATCATTTCGAGCATGAAATCTTCAGAATTCGAAATTAGTTTATCTTTCAAAGTTGTCGATCTTGAGTCTTATTTAATCTAGAACTTGAATCAGCTCAATCTGATATCTGAGTAAAAAGTTATGCCCAAAATACGACAGATGCGTAATTGGAATTTCCAAAACTGCACTTCGTCAAAACGCCCTTCAAGTTTCCAATCTCCAAAATTAAAATATCAAGTCCAATAATTGCCATTATTTGACCATATTTCATCCTAAATGATTTCATTGAGACCCGATATATTTTTTATATCTGCAAATAAAACTAAAACACACATCAAAACGTTCATCAAACCCGAGAAACTAAATAAAATATTAAGTTAAAGGGGCGTAAATATTGATATATTTTTCCGCTCATCACCAACTAATATAAATATATAATGACGAAAAAATTTGAAAGAGCGTATTTGGCAAGTATTAAACGAAATTGAAAATTTAATACTGGCCTCCCACTATTTTCGGCGAGCCTCTAACCCTCTGTTGAGTACTCGGGAAACCTAGTTTCCTAGTGGGTTAGGATCCCATTAAATAACACACAACCTTGAATTTGGCCAACAAGTTGTATGAAACTTAACTAGGTAGATCTCTAAGATCAATTGGATCTCATCCAATTCTTAGATCCGGTAGGTGGACCTCCAAGTCCGAAATATATATACAATATATATGTCAAATATCCAATATATTTCCTAACCTTTTCCACTGAATCAACTAAGCCTTGGCTTTTGCTCAACAAGCTTAATGATTCCAGTTAAGCGCAACCCATTGACAGTGGAAAAACTTCGTAATCCACGTCGATGAACAAGAAGTGACCTTGACTTTGGCCAACAAGTCACAACTGCCCAAGACATGCGATATAGAACAAAGCTTTCGTGGTTCAAACACATTCGCGATGGACATTGATCTTGACTTTGGCCAACAAACTAATGCCAATCTTGGATCTTGAGAGAGAACCACTCAATGGAAGGAAATCGCTTAATATTTGATTAAGGGTTTTTTTCGCGTAAATTGGCAACCAATTTATTATCTTTGATTAGGTCTCATCATACACCCTTAAGCATGCATTCTAAAAGCATAATAAAGCGTGAAATAAATAATAAATGATGTGCGGATGGATATTTAACAAATTGTTCCTAAAACAAATCTCTCTCATTTTCCTCTCTCCCGCTAGCACTATTCTAACTCTTCTACCCAATTACATAATACAGTAAAGAAACCTCATTAACATTAAGGGAAATTGGTGAGAAGATAAATACAAAGAGTCAAGAGATAAAAGGCTGGACACGCAGGTCCAATTTAATAAATTCTAAATTTATTACAACAATTTCCAAATTGCCCTCACCCTTCTAATATCCATCCGATATACATTATTCATATAATACATTCATGTATTCACACAAAGCATGTTATTCAATCAATCTAATCCAATTAATTAATTAATCTTTGAATTAATGACCATCCAATGTTCAAACAACAATTTGATTTGCGTGAGTCCAACTCGTTTAAGAATAAACACTCAAAATACGTATTCTTGAATTATATCGAACTACAATTTAAATCCAATTTAATTTGTATTCAATACTAATTCTAATTTAATTCCAAATTAAATAATTACACTTATTTATGTGCCTTTTAAACTTAGATTCTAAATCCAATCTAAATGGGTCTCAAAGACCCAATTAACATCCAATGTCAATTTAATTAAAATCCAATGGGCTTTTAATTAATTCTTAAGGCATGAGCTTTGGCCAATATGGATCAAACCCAAATGCCAAGGCCCAAGTTAGGAATCACCCTATTTGTCAAAAATCAATTTAGGCCCATTAGGCCCAATTAAATTATTAAAAGGCCCAATTATTATATTTAGACTTTATGGAATGGTTTTAGGCCCAATTTGGATCCAATCCAATTGTCCTAAACCAAGCTTGGCCCAACCAAGCCCATTAAGCCCAAATACAACAATATTAGCCCAATTCAAAATTAAAGACTAATTTTAATTAATATAAAATTCCAAATTTCACATTAATTTTAATTAAAGTGTAATAGCCATAATTAATTAGTTAAACCAATATTTCCAAAACACCAATTAAACTAATTAATCATGCTTAAATTAAACAACTCATGTCCAACACAAATTGAAGCAAAATCAATCTATTTCATGCTTCTATAGTCACTACAATTTGGCATAATTAATATCCAATTTTGATTTCAATCTAATTAAATCAACAATCAATATACACATCATGTTTTAAACACGTCCAATGGTCTAAAATCAAAAAATCACCATGATATATGCTAGGGTTCATATTCGACTTTTGCAAGGAATTAGGGAAAATTTATCCAATCAATTTTTCTCAAATTTTAAGATGCACAAATCCAATTCATCATCATCCAAGCTCAACCAAACAAACAATTTGAAGAATTCATGCTCAAAACATAAAAACCCAAATTAAAGTATATAAACCATAAACTCATTTCATACTTAGAAAAGGCTTTTGATACCATTGTTAGTGTTCCTAGAACATGCCAAGGATCTCTAATCATGATTCGGTGTGTGAATATTCAAAGAAGTTGCAGAAGACTTACATTGAACGGATTTGATGGATGTATGAAGTTCAAAACTTTTTGATCATTTGTTGAAGCTCCAAGCTTGCTTTGTGTTCCAAACTCCAGGGATTAGTTTCCCTAAAACCTTGAATGACTCCTTGAAAGTGCTAGCTCATTTGAAATTTTGAAGCAAAATCTCAAAAGGAGAGGGAGAGGCTCACTACTTTTTGAAGAGAGAGGGAGATAGTTGTTTTGTTTTGTGTATTTGATTTTCTAAAAATCCATTACCAAAAAATCAAATCTCAAAGTTGGTATATCTTTTCAACATAAAGACAAAGTGTGTTGGATTTGGTTAGGTACAAAACAAGCAACCCAAGTTTTTCACTCAACTTTAACCACTTCCATCACTAGTCAAACTCGTTGATGTAAGTCAAGTGGGTCCCACCACTTGTAAATTTCGAATTTAAGTCGAACAATCCAACACGCAACTTCGCTCGGGGCCCGGGTTCGTTTAATTTCGAATTAACGAATTTGTCGTTGCGACATTATATTAAAGTCGCTTACGAATTAATTCTAAATTAATTCGTTTGCCCGAATTAAAATCCAATTTTAATTCTGCATTGAAATCTAATTTCAATTAATATATCTGATATATATTTAATCGATTATTCCAAATTAATCATTCTCTCTCTACTATTCGAATTTTATCCCAGATAAATCTTGCCGTAATTAATCACCAATTAATTTTCCCTCTCTTATAATTAATCCTAGATTAATTCTGTTCGAGTCAAACATCATCGGTGAATTTTTGGGAAGCGGACATGAGTCATGACATCCGAATATATTGGCAGTAAATCCGGTGTCGGACTATCCGAACACGTGCGTACCCCGTACCACATTCTACCGATTTACAAGACATGGTTGGCTTCTAGCAAAGCACCGTGCCTACCCAATCTCCAGAAATATTCTTTTAAGGAATACATAATCTTTATCAAGTGTAGTATACTAAGTCTTGCATATTACGATCCAGTATCGGATGTCACATGCTAGGGCCTGGGGGCTGGAATTGTGTCTGCCCCGTACGAAGCCATATATCGGATCACTAGCAACTAGTCTCTTTAATCGGATAATCATGACCTTGTCATATTATTCCGATAGTTGAACATATTAGAGTACCAGTTCTGTATCCATGCATGATCTTCATCTTCATATGACTGAAGTGATACTTCCATCTTGACATCACACCCAATACACTACGATTCTCAATAAACCCAGAAGAGGCATACACAGAACCTGTTAAAGCCCCGGACGACCAAAACCAAAGCGTATTGATTATCGCAAGTTTTAGCGATGCAAGTCTCAGGTCAAGACCAAATACATCTACCTTGATTCGGATTCCCATAGACACATAGTCATACTACCAATGGGATTCCGAGAGGTCTATCCAGAGCGAAGCTGTTTCCGTACCATCGGCAAACAGAACCTCCTATTACATTTGCATGAGTATGCAATACCCCAATATATGAGAACTATGTCGTTACGCTTCCATAACGCGCACAAGTGCAATACTAGTCTATTCCGCATTATCGATGTCCAGTCTCGATAATACTATGACTAAGGATATTTAATGATTAAACCTTACGTGGATTGATACTGTCTCATATCTTATTAATCTGGAACTAATCATAAAGACTTTTATCTTTTATATATTCAAGTAATCTAATTACAAAATGATAAAATAGCAATTTCCTTTGCACGTAGTTAATTTGTACAAAACACAATGTCTTTTACAAATAGTGATACTATGGGTCATAATTATCCAAACACTTACCTCGTGAAATTCTTAGTATTTTGAAGGAAGGAAATAGACCCTGTCAAAACACTACGAGAATGAAAAACATTTACAATGTCATTTTCACACACAAAAAGCCAAACAGAAGGTCTTACTTCTATTTGGTATGTCTTGGAGCAATTAATTAAGAAAAAATACCTCCATGATGTAGGAAATGATTTCCTGCTCGGCGGAAGTGTGTTAGGTACCAGGATTGACTTTGAAAATTTTTTCTGTCTTTTCCCCTTCTAAGCCGAAACAGTCCAACCCTTTAGAACTTGTTTTACTTCTATTTTTAACTATTTTTCCCGCCCCGAACAGCCCCAGAATAGCAGCATAAAACTGGACTGTTTTGCAAACAATACGCGAGCACAACCCACACAAAAACAGCCTATGTTTTATGTGAATAAGAACATCAAACTAGGTCCAATTGTTTTCACCAAAACAACCACACAAAAACAACAAAACACCCATTTGTATTCCCAAATTTTCTGGGCTATAATAATGTTAGGGTTGGTGCTCGGAGTTCCGATCTGGATCGTATTTATGTCGATTCATGAATACGAATAATTTATTTTCCATAATATTACTTATTTAATGGTAGCACCTCTTGTCTTTTATATACATATTCGATCTAATTACGATTAGATATCTAATTATGATTAGAAACTAAATCTGATTTAGTGATACGTGTATATTAGACAAGACCCTAGGATTTACAATGTAGTGCGCAGTTACAACGTAGTTTGTAATTGACATTGGGAAACGTCACTATAAGTTGTATATCCTTAAATAAAGTTTATGGTCAAGATTTACTAACACGGGTCGGTTAGTAAAATCCGCTGAGACCAGTACATGTCGTATATCGTGACTTGGTCCGATGATTTTATCCCAATGAACCATGAGTCTCGGGAGACTCGTATAGATATGTAGGTGTTTATTTGATAAACACTGAAAGACTCACTGAAAATTCCTAATAGATGGTACACCAACGTCAATAGGAATCTTCTCGAGTCGAGTAGCATAGTGGTCATTCGACTTGAGATACCACTGTGGATATATGAGTTATCCTCCACACTTTGATGGCAGTCACGTCACCGATCTATTAGATCAGACCTCCGCCTGTGTTCGTTGGTGGTGGACTGATGCTCATGATATCCTGTGAGTATCAGATAGAATCCTCAGTCATGTGTACATGGCATATGTATCAGGTACGTATTTGCGATCTAGTAAAACCATGGCCGTGGTATACTTCGGAAGCGAGTTCTGAGTGTATTTAGAGATCGTAAATTTAAAAGTCGACTATATTATACTTAGGGATTTGACGTTCTTATCTATATCCCGGTATAATATTGATAGCCTGTGAGGGAGGGATTATACGTATGCAATGACCTCGACTTGCATAGTTTAGCGAGATTATCCGTGGTCGTCATAATTCATGAGTGGGTGAATTATGGACACGAAATTGGATTCTGTGACGGATAAACCTAAACTTAGAGAGTCCCACAATATGAAGTGTACTCTGAGTACTTGGGCAACATGTTATGAATAATATAGATTATTCATAATACTTCACCAGATTAAATGAGTTAATTCAAATCGTTTAAACGGTTAAACGAAAATACATGTATTAGGGCATTTCGGTCAATTGATAATTAATGTGTATTTGTATTTGATACAAAATTTGATTTGATACATATTAATTAATTATCAAATGAGACTTTGACACATGCAATTAATATATGTATTGTTATTTAATGTAAATAAAAATACATTAATAATAATAATGCATTAATTAATTATTTAGATGTTTAAATGTTAAATATCTAGATAATTAAATTATATCAATATTACATAATTGTTATGCAATATGTTTGATTATTATTGGTTACATGTGGCATGATTTTATTAAGGTTAAAGTTTACAAATTGGATTTGTTAACTTAAAGCTTATTATTATTATTTAATTATATTAATTAACCAAATGACCAAAATACCCCTCTTTAACCCCTAAGTCGGTTTTGGCCTTATTTTTAAAGTGGAAAATTTTGTTTTCTTAATTAATTCACCTCCATGGCCGACCCTAATAAGAAAGAAAGCACCCAAAAATTTGTTTGAAGAAACAAGGAAGAAAGTGAAGAAATCAAGAAAAAGTTTGAGGAAATTGCAAGATTTGGAGGTAATCTTCAATAATCTTAAACTTAGAAAGCTTGTTTCTTGTTCTTGAATATCTAGAATAGTTCTAGGGTTTCTTCCTTTCTTATATTTTGGGGCTTTTTGATTTGGAGGATGGATTTGGAGGCTAGATGCATGTGTGAAGTTAGATTGGATAATATTATTGTAATATTAGTTCAATTTTATCATTTGATGACTTGTTGCCATTCTAGAGTGTTATGACCACTCTTGTAACTCCTAGAATTGTTCTTGAGTTCTTCATTTGTGGTGACTTTGGTTGGTGTGATTATTAATATGATTAATGTTGAGAAAATTGGATTTAAAGCATGAAAAATGATATTTTTGGTTACCAAATCAGATCTGGAAATTCTGTATTTTGGTGATGAAAGGTATTTTGTATGAATGTATTGGATGTGTTTTGGGCATTGGAACAATTGCTGGAATTGTTTCGGAGTTGAAATATGCGAAAACGGTGAAAAACGGCGTTTCCGTGACTTTTGAGCCAACCGGGTGTGGTGACGTTACCCAACAGTGAATTGGTCACTGTTCGGGCAGCCCATGAACTGCCCTAGTACTGTTGTGGCTGATTTGGGTAGCCCCCATGTGCATTGGGTGGTCGTTCGGTCAAAAACGTGTTTTATGCCATTTTGCGGAAAAAAATATTTTCGTAAAAGTTTGAGATGTTTCTTAACTATTTATGTCGTATTGATATCAAATAAATATTTTTAGGTGATATATGAATGAATTATTTGTATTGGATATTGAATAATTTATTCGGTATTTAAATTTTTTTAAAATTACAATTTCACCCGAACTGCGAGCTTCCGCTGCGCCCGCGCCAAAACCCAAACAAAATGGGTATCAGAGCAGGTCTGATCATTCATCCATTACATTAGTCATGCTTGATATATGATATAAATCCAATTTTGATGTTTGTAATGCATGTAATTTAGATGTTTCTTAACTTTTAGTTATACGGTAAGGGAAAACGTAACTAAAATTAATGGTTAAGTTAAGTTATGTTTCTAAGGTAGAATTGAACTGTTTAGAAATTGATCTAGATTATATTTTGCATTGATATAGAGCAATACTTTCTTGAGGAATATCCCCGCTTAAATTAAGGCTGTGTAGATTGACATATATTGGATACATGTTTCTTGGTCCGTCTTGTCAGTACGGTTTATGGGTATCTTTCTATGGCTGCATCCGAGAAAGTGCCAAAGCAGTGAGGGTGTAGTTGATAGAATTTTATTGATGCCAGATGTATAATTGATACTAAACAAATTCAAGTGAAAGTGGAAATCCTGAACGTGCCAAAGCTTTCAGGACTACATCAGTATCTTGAGTTTGTCATTGGCAAGTGAAGCCTTGATACGCCTCCTTGTGAACGTGCCAAAGCTGTCATAATGAGAAATGATCAGGACCAAAACTAGAAGTCACAGTGAGTGTGATTGACAATGAGTTGTCTACCTAATGAATATACGTATGCGAGATTGTGCCAAAGCTGTGAGTCGAAATATATTCATGGGGTCTTTTGTCACCATGGAATTCGATTTAATTATTGAATTCCCGTTTTCCGTTGGGGATTGCGGTATTACGTAAAGTAGTGGGAGACACTGCTGGGTTAAAAATCCACAACTAAAGCAGTGTGTAATTTTATGAAAATTGCTGCTTTTGTTTTCCTTTATTCTATATTATTAATAGAACTATACATCTAATCCACTGCATGCATATTATTTGAATATGTTTCTGACTTCACTTATGGTTGCGTATTTCTAGAATAGGTTCTAGAATGTTAGTAGACTTGGATAATGTTAGAGTCGTCTAAACCATTAGGAACTGTTGTTCTGATTTTCTTGAAAATCAAGATGGTTAGTGACTAATTACTAAGTCATGATAAGTAATCTAAATAGATATCTGTTTTAGTAGGGGTGAGAAAAACCGGGTTTCGGTTCCGGTTCCGCATAGAACCGGAACCTACCCGGAAAAATTCGGTTCCGCACTAAGTGGAACCGGAACCTACCCAATTAAACAAGGTACCCTATTATTTGGTTCCAATTCGTTCCGGTCCGATTCCGAATTACCATATTTTAAAAATTTTAATGAAAACTATATTCCGATACGAGTCCGTAGGAAAAAAACGGGGACCAAATCGGAGTGCGGAAGTTCAAGAACGAAGGTTATACAATAGCCCACTATTTTCTTTCAAAATATTTGATTATTGATATCTTTAGTTATATATAGATTTTCATTATAATTATGTTAGACTTACTAGAATGTTAATTCATCAATCTTTAAGCAAAGATAAGATAATGCACAAAGGTTTCAAACTTAACATTTACAAACGTCATAAAGGTTTGTCTACTGAAACATCAGGAGAAGAAACATACCTGTAATCAAGGGTGAATCTGACTCTCTCATGCTGTGCAATATGGCATTTCCAGATAAAACGGTGGTGATGAACCACAAAGCTATAATGCTACGCTGCTTGCACTTTGACCGAACAATCCATTGGATACCACAAAGAAAATTAAGAACATTACAAATAATTAGAAACTTTGTCACGATGTAATATATATGTGACTGTGTGATGTCAGTGTTACTAAACATCAAGGTTTCAAACTTAACATTTACAATAGTCATAAAGGTTTGTCTACTGAAACATCAGGAGAAAACATACCTGTAATCAAGGTGTGGTGAATCTGACTCTCATGCTGTGCAATATGGCAGCGTTCCAGATAAAACGGTGATGAACCCACAAAGCTATGAGGCTAACGCTGCTTGCACTTTGACCAGAACAATCCTTTGGATACCACAAAAATTAAGAACATTACAAATAATTAGAAACTTTGTCACGATGTAATATATATGTAACTGTGTGATGTCAGTGTTACCTTAAACATTATGGCACTGGCAAGAATTGTAAAAGATGTGAACATGGCATAATAGATAGGTGAAACAACTTGCTGTGTTGAAACTATCCAATGCCTGCACCAAAATGTTATCAGATGAGGTTTGCGCGCCAAAAAAGACGAAATCTGAACCATAATTTTTCCAATAGACCTTGAATTTCAAAGAAACAACTGTGTGTTAAATAATGAACACCAAATGTTTAAAATCTATGTGCATATAAAACGTTCCATGGTCCGGTTCCGGTTCCGACCATTTTGGAACCGGAACCTACCCGTATAAAATCGATTCCTTCATATATGGAACCGGAACCTACCTGATTACAATTGGTTCCGGTTCCAAACCCGGAAAATCGGTCCGGTTCCAACCGATTCCGAGTAGAACCGGAACCGATACTCACCCATATGTTTTAGGATATAATTGTCAAGAGAGAATAGTTTCTTGTGCGGTAAGAATTGACATGAATTAGTTCATGTCTCGAGATTCTTGACTGGCATTAAGAAAACTCCATTAGGTATTTGTTTATCTTATAATGATGTTTCTTGGCTTTAGTGACTTTTAGAAGTCACGTGTTTGACACAGTTTGCTAATCATTTATTTACAATTGTTGTGAATAATTGAAGGCAAATTATAGAGTTTAAGAAATGAGATGTGTATAGTTGTGTATAGAGAATATTGATTCTCACAATACGACAACTGTAGGTATTGGATACCAGATCTCCCATCTAGTT
>SKCR01047317.1:0-41197 GCA_019454045.1 Zanthoxylum bungeanum
TGAAAGCTATTTCACAGTAAAAGTTTGAGCGACATGTACATATTTTAGGTGTTAGATGCTTGAGTGACTGGCTATAGGCCAAGTGGGAGATTGTTGGACAATTAGGACCCATAACATCACTTTTTGTAAAAGACACTGTGGTTTTTGTACAAACTAACTATGTGACAATGGAAATTACATTTTATCATTTCATAATTTTATTACTTTGATATTAAAATGATAAAAGTCCTTATGATTAGTTCCGGATTAATAAGATATGAGATAGTATCAATCCACTAAGGTTTAATCATTAAATATCCCTAGTCATAGTATTATCGAGACTGGACATCGATAATACGAAATAGACTAGTATTGCACTTGTGCGTGTTATAGAAGCGTAACAACATAGTTCTCATATATTTAAGTATTGGATACTTATGCAAGTGTGATGAGAGGTTATGTTTACCGATGGTACGGAAACAGCTTCGCTCTGGATAGACCAATCAGAATCCCATTGGTAGTATGACTATGTGTCTATGGGAATCCGAATCAGGGTAGGTTTATTTGGTCTTAACTTGAGACTTGCATCGCTAATACTTGTGGCAATCAATAAGCTTTGGTTTTGGTCATCCAGGACTTTAACAGATTCTGTGTACGCCTATTATAGGTTTATTGAGAATCGTAGTGTATTGGGTGTGATGTCAAGATGGAAGTATCAGTTCAGTCATATGGAGATGATGATCATGCAAGGATACAGAACTGGTACTCTAATGTGTTGCAACCATCAAGATAATGTGACAAGGTCATGATTATCTGATTAAAGAGACTAGTTGCTTATGATCCGATATATGCTTTGTATCGAGCATACACTATTCCATCCCCAGACCTTGCATGTAACATCCGATACTAGATCGCTATATGTAATACTACGTATACTACGTCTGGAAAAAGATTATATATTCTATTAAGAATATTTCTGGAGAATTGGGAATGCACAGTGTTTTGCTAGAAGTCAACCATGTCTTGTAAATCGGTAGGCATGTGGTACGAGGTACGCACTTGCTCGTATAGTCCGACAACCGGATTTACTGCCAACATATCCAGAGGTCTCTTGGGTCACTTCCCAAAGATTCACCGATGACAGTTGACTCGATTAGAATTAATCTGGGATTAATTAAGAGAGAGAAAATTAATATGGGATTAATTGAGGTATTATTTAATCTTGGATTAAATGTGTTTGGAAGAGAGAGAACACGATTAATTTGGAATTAATCGGTAAATAAATTTAATAGTTAAATTGGATTTTTTATTTAATTTATTTACATGGGCTAAAATTAATATATCGGATATATTAATTGGAATTAGATTTCAATACGAAATTAAAGTCGGAATTTAATACGAGCGAACAGGTTAATTTAGAATTAATTTGTAAATGGCATTCGTAATATATTTACAAGGCATCGTTATTTAATTAAATTAGATTTAATTATTTAACGATGAAAATTCATTTAATTGGATTAAACGGATCCGAGCAACGGTAAATATTCGTAGAGACCTTTTAAATTTTGAATTCAAAAAGGGTGGGGCCCACTTCACATGTGTGAAGTGGTTGTTGAGAAAGTGGTTGACATTTATGCCAGAACCACTTACTTTCCAACCACTTGATTTTGGTGAAAGCAAAAGCCCAACCACTTGATTTTGGGTAAAAAGGGTAAAAACCCTTTAACAAAATAAAATGCTTGTTTCTTCCAACACAATATACAAGGCAAAACAAAAACACAAAAAACCTTAATATGGGCGTGAATGTCCTCCTCTCCTCTTTTTGATTTTTTTGTAAGATCAAACTAGCTAGCACTTCAAGGAGTCATCTTAGGTGATAGGGAAACTAACTCAAGGGTTGGAATCATCACTTGAAGCTTGGAGCTTAAAAACACAACACAAATTTTTCAATATCAAATCTGATCATTGTAAGTCATTCCGCACCTTTTAATGATCTTATTCACACATATTCTTGCTTAATAGATCCTTGGCATGTTCTAGGAACACTAACATACACATTGTCTGTTAAAAATAATAGACTCCAAGATTTAACAACTAGGTTTGAGGCCGCCCATATGAAAGATGATGAGACCTTTGATGAGTTTTATGTTGAGATTAACGATATTGTTAACTCTAGTTTTAACCTAGGTGAGACTATACCTACCAATAGGATAGTTAGAAAATTCCTTAGGTCCATTCCTGATAAATTCTTACCCATGATTACCGCCATCGAGGAAAGTAATGACCTCGATAAGCATGATTTAGAAGAACTCGTAGGAAAACTATAAGTTTATGAGAAAAAGCTTCCTGGTTATAGAGAGCCAAAAACATTTGCGATGAAAATCGCTAAGGAAGTTGTGCATGATTCGTCTAGTGATATTGATACCATTATGGATCATGATCTGACCTTGTTTGCAAAGAAGTTTAAGAAATTTCTTAAACTTAAGAATAATAGCCATAGCAGTAATAGGGACAGAGAGAATAAGCATAAAGAGATTAGGCATATTAGGAGTGAGTCTAGAGAGGATAGGGATAGTAGATCCCGTGGTGCCCAGTGATATGAATGTGAAGGATATGGGCACATTAGTGATGAGTGGTAAATCTATCACTATTTCCCACTCATTTAACCTAATATTTTGTATAGTGTCTTAAGTTTTGTGATATTTTGATGTGTTTTCTGTTATTTTGTAGATAAATAAAGTTTCAGGACATTCTGGAGGTGATTTGAAGCAAAACAGTGAAAATTTAGAAAAAAGGCATTTTGGTAAATTTCCAGCGTCGCGACGCCAAGTCTTCAGCGTCGCGACGCCTAACGTGCGCCGAGTCTTGTTAACATGCGCCGGGTCAATGAGTCAGAATCTGAGAAGTTTGACTTTGCTAACGTGCGACGTGCCACGTGCTATCATCTTATGGTGCCGACAATCGCCATCGCCAGGTGTCGCCACGTGTTACTCCAAGTGTCAGCCACATCATCATCCACCTCAGCTGTTGACCAAGTCAAATTGTCAAGTCATCGCCACATCATCATCAACAAATCACAACGTGCCACGTGTCGCAATCCTACGGTGCCGACAATCGCTTTCGCCACATGTCGCCACATCAGCGCCATGTCGGCATAATTATTGAGCAGCCAGCTGCCTTGCCACGTTTCACCTTATCCCTTATCCAGAATCACCACATGTCGTGCTCTTGGCTTGCCATGCCAAAAGGTGCTGGCGTCGCGACGCCAAAGAAGTTAGGCGTCGCGACGTCGGAAGCCCACCGAGGCCTATAAATAGAGCTCGAGATTTCAGTTTCAAATATACCATTCTCTCTGAGTTCTCTGATGTAAATAGAGAGTTCTCTTCTTAGTTTCTTCTAATTTCAGTTTTGTAATTAATTTTAAATTTGTAATAGTAATAATAATTTTACTTTTGTAATAATAATAGTAATTTATTTTTACCTTTTTACTTTTACAGTTTTACTATTCAACCATGAGGAGGTAACTTCCCACTGCTAGGGTGAAATGTAATTATTTTACTTTAGCTAGTTAGATTAATCTCTCTTAAATATAATATTTTCACTATTTAAAATTGGACTTAATAAGGATACAGCCAGATTGGTCGGTTGATAATTTAACTTTCTTACCGCCTATATGGCAGGTTTATTTTGGTTCCGCCTTTATGGCTGGTTGAACTTAATTTGACTTAATCAGGTTACCGCCTATATGGCTGGTTGGTAAAATTATCACAAGTTAATATATTATATTAAGGGAGATATCTAAATAGTAATTAGTAAAAGTAATTCATTTTACCTTAGCATTTTATCTTTTTGTAATTTTACTTTTCATTATTTACTTACCGCATTTACCTTTCGGCATTTTACTTTATGTCTTTTAAGTTTTCATTAGCCCTAGTTATGTGTCATAACTAAGTTAGTTATCTAGGGTTGTGATGAATTTCAATATCACCGGTTTATAAGGGTTAGATTATAGTTTGGGTAATATAAAGATTTATATATTTAGTCTTAATCTTAATCCTTTTTATTAACTGGCAATTAATAAAATTGATTAGGTAAACTTAAAATGAATTAGACATAGAGATTTTAAGTTTAAGACCTTAGACTCAATAGCCCATGATCTTCCTTGAAGATAGATAACCCTTTAATAGATTTCCTTACATGATAGGAATATACATGTCGGGCGGGGGTAGCCATAATTGGAACTTAATCTTAATGAATCCAGATAATTTGGTTGACATAGACATATGGTTCAATTGGGTTAAACTGGGTATTTGTAATTGACCATCGGAAGAGGCTTTTACATAATTTAGTGTTCCAGGTTAATAAATTAATATATTACAAAAACTATAAGATAATCACTTCATCTTTAAATAATATTGGAATAAATCAAAACCTTGGATAGTTTTTATAAATTTGAATTTTCATCAATCTAAGTTTACGCAATTTTTATTTACCTGTTTTTAAATTAATTTGTAAGTCACAATTCCAAATTAAAACAACCAATCTGTTAGATACAAGTAATCATTTGGCCTCATAAAAATTAATAGGTTAGGTATTAAGTCCTCGTCGGATCGATACTTTTTATACTACTTGAACTATACGTGCGTTTACATTATACGCGTGTGTAAGCACTGGTCGAGTTTTTGGCACCGTGTCGGGGACTTATTTATCTTTTACTATTAGTTTAGGGGTTAGATTCATTACTTGTATCTAATTTTCTTTTCACTTATTGTTTTTATTTTCACTTGTTTCAGGTTCTCAGACACTTCATGAGACGAGCCAGAAGCTTTGAAATTCATCCACTGGACCTTGAGAATGAAAGAACCATCAGACAGTTGAGAAGGGAAAGGCGAGAAGGCCAAGAAGCGATTGTTAAAATGGAACCTGAACCTTTGGAGGTTGCGCCACCAATTCCCAATCGAGACAGAACCATTCTGGTGGTAGATGGCCTCATTTCTTGTATTGTCCTTCCTCTCTTACCATCAAATACGGGTGACATCAAAACTTACATTCAGATGATTCAGCAGTCAGTTCAATTTCGGGGGAATACAACTAAAGATCCTAATGCCCACATCAGCAACTTCTTGGAAATTTATGGCACTTTCAATTACAACCGAGGAGCTGAAGAAGCAATGAGACTGCGATTTTTTCCATATTCCTTGAAAGACAGAGCAAAAGCTTGGCTACATTCACTACCAGCTGGTTCCATCACAACGTGGAACACTCTAGTCACCAAATTCCTTGCAAAGTACTTTCCACCAGCCAGAACAGCAAAACTGAGGAATGACATCACATCTTTTGTACAATAAGATTCAGAATCCCTTTACGAAGCTTGGGAAAGGTACAAGGATTTGCTCTTGAAATGTCCTCACCATGAGATTCCTAAATGGCTTCAAGTCCAAACTTTCTGTAATGGACTCTCTGGACTGATGAGAACCACAATTGATGCTGCTGCTGGAGGAGCTTTGATGTCAAAAGGAGAAGATCAAGCCTGAGACCTAATTGAAGAGATGTCCAACAAAAATTCCTTGTGGCCAACAGAAAGGAGCATGATTCAAAGAATTACAAGAATTTATGAAGTTAAAGCCAATACAGCAGTCAGTGCCAAGTTGGATCAGATTTGCAAATTCATGGAGACTCTCAGTACTCAAAGCAACTCTTGGAGGCAAAAATTCAACATATGGAGGAGCACCACAGCCAACCCAACCTAAAGAAACGATGAATTATGTCAACAATTTCAACAAACAGGGAACAATCCATATTCTAACACCTACAACCCAGGGTGGAGGAATCATCCTAACTTTTCATGGAACAATAATTCAGGACAAAAGAACTATCCACCACCAGAATTCCATCAGCAAGCCAGAAGTGTGAAAAAGAACCAGTAATGGCAGAAGTGCTAGTTCAGTTAAAAATATATGAAGCTATGTTTCAAGCCAATCAGCTCTATCAAAACACTGGAGAATCAAATTGGACAACTGGCCAATGCTTAGAATTACAGACCACCAGGAAATCTTCCAGCAATACAGAACCAAATCCAAGGAACATAGGGAAGGAGCAGTGTCATGCCATCATGTTAAAAAGTGGTACTGAACTCAACAAAGATGTTGGAATCAAGGCAACTGTCGAGGATGTTCCTAAAGATGCAGTTCTACAGATGGAGGAAAAAGAAGCAAAAGAACTAGAACAGATCACTCCACCTCCACAATTTCCTCAGCGTCTTCAAAAAAATAAACTGGACAAGCAGTTTGCTCGATTCTTGGAGGTGTTCAAAAAGCTGCACATCAACATTCCATTTCCAGAAGCCTTGGAACAAATGCCCAGTTATGCCCAATTCATGAAAGACATCCTTTCACAAAAGCAGAGATTGGGAGATTACGAGGCAGTAGTATTATCAGAAGAATACAGCGCCATCATTCAGAGGAAACTTCCCCCAAAGTTGAAAGACCCTGACAGTTTCACCATTCCTTGCATCATAGGAGAACATAACTTTGGTAGAGCTTTATGTCATTTAGGTGCGAGTATTAACTTGATGCCTTTTTCTATTTTCAGGAAACTGCAGATTGGAGAAGCAATGCCCACTTCAGTCTCTCTGCAACTTGCTGATAGAACAATCGTATTTTCGAGAGGTGTAATTGAAGACGTACTTGTCAAAGTTGACAAATTCATTTTCCCAACAGATTTTATTGTCATTGATATGGAGAAAGACGCAGATGTGCCGATAATCCTCGAGAGACTATTCTTGACTACAGGTTGAACCATTATTGATGTACAAAAATGAGAACTGACCATGAGGGTATAGGACCAAGAAGTAACATTCAATGTTTTCAAGGCCATGAATTTACCAGATGATGAAAAGAAAGAGGAATGTTTCAGACTTGATGTGATACACAATACCATACAGAACTCTGACGCAATGCAAAGTTCTACTGACAAAATTAAAACTTGTCAATTGCCTGTGGAGACTAAGGATAAAGCTTCTTGTGCACTAAAAAAACCAAGTCTTGCCCTACAAGCAACAGAAGAGAAACAGTTCCACCAGCTCAACGAATTGGAGGAATTTCACATACAGCCTTTTGGGAATGCCAAATTGTACAAAGAAAATGCCAAGAAAAGACATGATAATAAGTCAGTGCGCATACAACTGGAACCAGGGTAGAAGGTACTATTAAACAAATCATTCTCCTGGAAGCCAAAATCACGGTGGTAAGGTCCATTTGTGATTACCAAGGTTTTACCAGACAAAGCTGTTGAGATACATGATCCTGATTCTAACAAAATATTCAAGGTTAAAAACAAACGTGTCAAACACTACTGGGGGGAATCATTTGAGCAAGACAACCTTAAATTTAGCGCTAGCAGGGAGGCAACCCATGTAATTTGTTGTAATTTCTATTTTCATATTTTGTGTATACATGTTGTAGAATTTTTAATTTTGCGTGTTATTTTTGTAGGGGAAAGCACAAACGGAGCATTTAAGGAGGAATGGTGTTTGGCAATCACAAAGATGAGATTTAAGTCATTAGTGATGGCTGAGTAAGGAATGGATTCTTGAGACGTATCCTAATGGATTTATATATCAAACGAGTGGCGTATTGCGTACATAATTCTGTTGCCTTAATAATTGCGTTGATTTACTTTTCTTTTATTTTCGCCGACAAGATCTATACTTTTTGACTTTCACGATTTATTTTAACGTTCATTGTCATTTGACAGGTACTAGTGCTATTATTAATCACCCATTTCAGGATCTATAAATTCAACTCGTCATTCTTCTCTGATACACATCCAGATAAAAATTCAGATAAGAGAAAAATGGAAACCACTTCCAAGCGACGAGTTACTCATATATGTGTGTTTTATGGATCTAACTCTGGGACAAAATCAGAATTTATGGAGGCCACAAAGGAATTGGGGAGAGTTATTGCTGAATGAAACATGCACTTAGTATATGGCGGTGGTAATCTTGGATTAATGGGATGCGTTTCAAAAACCGTACAAGAAGGTGGCAGCCATGTTTTGGGAATCATTCCAAAACCATTAGCAAAGACAAACCTCATCGGGAACTCAAACGGAGAGGAATGTATTGTCCCCAAACATGTCTGAACAACTCATTGAAATGGTCAATCACGCTGACGCCTTCATTGCTTTACCAGACAGACTTGGCATGTTGGAAGAAATATTCACAGCGGCATCATGGGCAAATTTTAATCCACAAGAAATCCATTGGATTATTTAACGTGGATGAATTTTTTGATTTTCTTTTTGTCTTTCTTGCAGATGCTAACAAACTTGGGCTTATCTCAAAACCTGTAAAAGACATATTCCTAACAGCAAGAAAGGCCGATGAATTAATCAACCAACTCTTAGCCTATGAACTAAAAATAGACCCCATTGTTTCCAATTGAACCAGTTTGATAGCGATCGTGGAAAGAGGCATAGATTGAATTTATATCTTAAGCGGTAATTTTATAAAACAGCAATTGTCAAATTCAGCTAACCAAGTACTAATTTCTAAACTCTTTTTCTACTGTTTAAGACATTGGGGACAATATCTCATTTAGATTTTGGGGAGGGAATTAGTTAATTAGTATCTTGTTTTTAATTTGTGTTGCTTTTATTTTTAATCCAAATTTTTTCGAAAAATACAAAAAAAATTGAAAAAATTGAAAAATTACAAAAATATTTTGCGTTTTTGATTTTATTTTGACTAAAAAGGTGAAATTGGTGAGAGATAGATGAGTAAGGAGTTTCCACTCCTGATACGTATCTCAAACTTATTTTCGAAATAAGTTAATTTTTGTTTATTTCCTTTTAAATTATTTAATTTGTAAATTCTCCATAAAACTGACTAAAATGGATCTTCATATGCTCAGTTGGCAGGTATTATCAATATGCATAGTAACATATGACCGGTGCTAACACACGCGTATAACGCAAGCGCACGTATCGTTCAAGTAGTATAAAAAGTATCGATCCCACGAGGACTTAAAACCTTATCTATTAATTTTTACGAGGCCAAATGATTACTGGTATCTAATAGATTGATTGATTGATTTGAAAAGGTGATGATTCTAAATTTAAAAACAAGTAAATAAAATTTGCGAAAGTAGATTGGTGGAAATTCAAATTATAAAAACTATCCAGGGTTGTGATTTATTCCAATATTATTTAAAAGATGAAGTGGTTATCTTATAGTTGGGTAAAATATTGATTTATTAACCTGAAACACTAAATTATGTAAAAGCCTCTTCCGATGGTCAATTACAAATACCTAGTATAATCCAATTGAACCATATGTCTATGTCAACCAAATTACCTAGATTCATTGAGTTTGAGTTCCAATTATGGATACCCCCGCCCGACAGGTATATTCCTATCCTGTAAGGAAATCTATTAAGGGTTATTGAGTCTAAGGTCTTAAACTTAAAATCCCTATGTCTAGTTCATTTTAAGTTTACCTAATCAATTTTATTAATGGCCAGTTAATAAAAAGCATTAAGATTAAGACTCAATAAATAAATCTTTAAATTACTCAACCTATAATCTAACCCTTATAAAACGGTGATATTGGATTTCATCACAACCCTAGATAACTGGCTTAATTACGAAACATATTTACAAGTAGTAAAAAATAAAAAACATAAAGTAAAATACTAAAAATTAAATACTGAAAAGTAATTGTTGAAAAGTAAATAAAGTAAAAGTAAAAGTAAAAAGTAAAAAGTAAATTACTGAAAGTAAATTGCTAAAAAGTAAATTGCTTAAATTAAATAAAGTAAAAGTACAATAAAAGAAAATGTTGGGGGTTAGAGGATCAACTTTTATTACTACTATTTTAGATATCTCCCTTAATATAATATATTAACTTTGCGTGATATATTACCAACCAGCCATATAGGCGGTATCCTGATTAAGTCAAATTAATAATTAATTACCTACCGACCAACCAGGCGGTATCCATACTTAGTCAGGTTAAAACCAATTTATAATTAATTTCCAACTGGCCAATATAGCGGTATCCATTAAGTCAGGTTTTAAATAGTTTATATTTTATATTTAAGGGAGATTAATCTAGATAGCAATTATAAAAGCTTTACATTTTACCCCAGCAAGAGGGGAGTTACCTCCTCATTGCTTGAAAA
Source organism: Zanthoxylum bungeanum (assembly GCA_019454045.1). NCBI lineage: Eukaryota > Viridiplantae > Streptophyta > Magnoliopsida > Sapindales > Rutaceae > Zanthoxylum > Zanthoxylum bungeanum. The sequence goes on from SKCR01047317.1 coordinate 10,164, forward strand.
ATAAAAACTGCAAAAGTAAAGAAGAAAAGGTTTGTGCGTAAAAGTAAATTGCGAAAGTAAAAACTGAAAAGTAAAGAAAAGAAAGTGTGAAAGTGGAAATTAATTACTGGAAGCTGTAAATAACAAACAAGATACAATCTTCTTATTTATTCATTAGGAATTTCAAAGAAGAAAGTATGAATTTTACAAATGAAATGGCTTGGTATTTATACGAAAATTTTGCCTCCATCAAATCATCCACCAAATCAATTATTAATTGCTCCACTAATTGCTCCACTAATTGCTCCACTAATTTCTTTTCATGTTGGTGATGATTTGATAATTTTTATTATTTATTTATTAATTTAATTTTTGCTTTGAAAATGATTGAAAGTGACTTTAATAATTACACACAACACACTTCTATATGGTTCATCAATTTCGGGCATGAAATATTCATAATTAGAAATTATTTTGTCTTTCAAAGCTGTAGATTGTTGAGTCTTCTTTAATCTGGAACTTGAATCAGCTCAATCCGATATCGGAGTGAAGAGTTATGCCTAAAATATGACAGATGCGCAAAACTGGAATTTCCAAAACTGCACTTCGTTAAAACGCCCTTTCAAGTTTCCAATCTCCAAAATTAAAATATCAAGTCCAATAATTTCCCTTATTTGACCCATATTTCATCTTAAATGATTTCATTGAGTCCCGATATTATTTTACCTGCAAAATAAACTAAAACACATCAAAACGTTCATCAAATCCGAGAAACTAAATAAAATATTAAGTTAAAGGGGCGGTAAATATTGATATATTTTCCGCTCATCACACCCCCAAACCTAACATTTTGCTAGTCCTCGAGAAAAACAACAAAATAAAATTAAAATTAAATTAAGCCACTTTCGTAGGGATCACGGTTGCATTTAGCATATGCAACAAGCCTTTAAACCCCTAGGTGTCCCTAGTGGACGAGTTATAGTCTCGTGAGGGCTTACAGCAACGATACCCACAAACATTTTACAAAAGTAAAAAGGTAGTAAAACTAATGCACACAAAAGCAAAAAGATAAGAGAAAAAGAATAAAGAAGTTAGTGACTATCAAGTGAAACTTCTACTCAAAGTTACTAGTTGTTTTGTTTCTTTCTAAATTACCGAATAAGTAAATTCTCCGATTATATTTACCATTCTCCATATACACAGCTAACAAAGTATTAACCAACTCATTTTTACCCACAACAGTCATAAGTGTAATTGATAAGAGGGTAATATTTTTGTCCTAAAGTTCTATTAGACTTCACACCTTTTTGTAGCAATGGAATAATTTTTCTGATTTTTCTTATTTTTTCTTTCTTTTTCTAATTTTATTTTTATTTCTATACAATATCTTCCGTCTATGTAGCGAGCTTTGGGTCGGTGGCTCCCAAACCAGTTGGCTTTAGGGCACCAGGTGTTAAGACACCCCTACGGACTTAATTACCCAAACTTTAGATATAAATATTTTTCCAGCATCTTCCGTCCATGTAACGAGCTTTGGGCCAGTGACTCCCAAACCAGTTGGCTTTAGGGCACTAGGTGTTAAAATACCCTTACAGACTTACTAACCCGGATCTCAGATGCTTTTTTTTTTACTCCATCACTTTTTGAGATGCTTCCTCCAATTAAACTAAAGCACTGAATATTACAATCTTTTCAATTACAGCTCATGTCCATATGTTACTATGCATGTTGATAATACCTGCCAACTGAGCATATGAAGATCTATTTTAGTCAGTTTTATGGAGAATTTACAAATTAAATAATTCAAAAGGAAATAAACTAAAATTAACTTGTTTCGAAATAAGTTTGAAATACGTCTCAGGAGTGGAAACTCCTTACACAGCTATCTCTCACCAATTTCACCTTTTAGTCAAAACTCAAAAACGCAAAATATTTTTGTAATTTTTAAAAAATTTTCAATTTTTTTGTATTTTTCGAAAAATTTTGGACTAAAAATAAAAACAACACACAAACTAAAAACAAGATACTGATCAACTAATTTCCTCCCCCAAACCTAAATGAGACATTGTCCCCAATGTCTTAAACAGTAGAAGAAGAGTTTAGAAGATAGTACCTGATTAGCTGAAATTCTACAGGAAAATTAAATGTTAAGATCCAGGCTGATCCGATGTCTCTTACCACGATCGTCCTCGGACCAATTTATCTTTGAAATGATAGGATCAATTTGTGGCTCATGAGCTAAGAGTTGGTCTATTAGATCCGGAGCAGTTCTGGCAGTATAGAGGAGATCTTTCATAGGTTTTGACACAAACCCATTTCTTCGAGCATCATCAAGAAACACACAAAGAAAATCATAAAATCCTTCAACATTGTACAGTCTAAGCGGTTTCTGGTGTATGTTTAAGTTTGCCCAAGATAACACTATGAAAACTTCCTCCAATGTGCCCAAGCCACCTGGAAAAGCAATAAAAGCATCAGCACGGTTAATCATTTCTACCAGTCGTTCAGACATACCTGGCACAATTAGTTCCTCTCCGTTTGATGGTGCAATAAGATTTGCTTCTGCCAAGGGTTTTGGGGTGATTCCCAGGACTTGACTGCCTCCTTCCTGTACGGCATTTGAAACGATCCCCATTAGTCCAAGATTGCCTCCGCCATATATTAAGTGCATATTCCTTGCAGCTAAGACTCGACCCAATTCATGTGCTGCTGCTATGTATTCTGGTTTAACACCAACACTAGTACCACAAAACACACAGATGTTTTCAACTCGTCTCCTTGAAATGGCTTCCATGTTTTACTCTTGGATGTCTTCAAATGTGCAATGATGAGTTGAATTTATAATACCTGACAATGGTGAGTAAAATAATAGCACTAGTATCTGGCGAATGATAACTATTAGTTAAACAGTAGAATAAATCGTGAAAGTCAAAAAGATCTGGATCCTGTCGGAGAAAATGAAAGAAAAAAACAAAACAAATCAAAATTATTAGGAAAAGACAAAGAGATATAATATTTACAATAATTACAACTTGATTAACGTCTATGCGTCAGGGACAAGCTTCCCATCCAATTTTCTTATAAATTGGAAAACAGGGTCTTTTTGAGTCAGATTCCCAAGACTTAATTGTTGTCTTTCTTTTTGGAATTGTGTATGTAATTTGCGAATGGCAATATGAACATGTCCACTGGGATGCATCTCAAGAGTCGAAGATATATAATCTAAAGACTCCTTACTCAAGCCATTCCTAATGAATTTGATTTTGTCTTCGCGATTATCAGACACCATTCCTAAAGAACGACAACGAGTATTACAATTCCAACGTGCACATTTGAAACAAACACCCATTTGCTTAGCTCTACGTTTCTTTGCATAGGTGCTTCTTCCAAATCCAGGTAAACATGAAATACAAGAATCAGAATACTCATTTGCTAATCGAACTCGTGCTTCGATCATCAGTAGTCTCATCAGTTCCAAGCGAGCTTTGTAAACTTTCATCAGAGATTTTTGAGGGAGAGAAGGAAATTGCTTGTGAAGATTTGCAAGAACTTCTTCCATGTTAAAATGACTCAATCTGCAAAAACTAAACACACAAAATGAAATCAAACCAAATCACAATATATACACAAATTGCATGGGTTGCCTCCCTGCGAGCACTAAGTTTAATGTCGTCAGCTAGACGTTGCTATTCAAACGTTAGGCTGGATTTGAAAGTGTGACACTTTCTTTTTGTCGTTCCAATGGTTCTCCCCAGTAGTGCTTGACACGCTGACTGTTAACCTTGAATGTGTTGTTGGTATTGGGATTCAGTAACTCAACAGCTCCATATGGTAAAACCTGAGTGATCACAAATGGACCTAACCACCTTGATTTTAACTTTCCAGGAAAAAGTTTTAACCTCGAGTTGTACAACAACACCTGCTGCCTTGGTTCCAACTGTCTGTGCACTATTTTTCGGTCATGCCATTTCTTGGTTTTTTCTTTGTACAACTTGGCATTCTCATAAACCTGTAGGCAAAATTCCTCCAATTCATTGAGTTGGTGAAGTCTTTTCTCTCCTGCAGCTTGTGGATCAAAATTCAACTTCTTTAGTGCCCAGTACGCCTTGTGTTCAAGCTCAACTGGCAGATGGCATGCTTTCCCAAACACCAATCGATATGGGGACATACCAATGGGTGTTTTGTAAGCTGTTCGGTAGGCCCATAATGCATCGTCCAATTTTGTAGACCAGTCCCTCCTTGTTGATCCAACGGTTCTTTCCAAGATTCTTTTGATTTTCCTTTTTGAAACTTCAACCTGTCCATTTGACTGTGGGTGGTAGGCTGTGGCAACCTTGTGAGTAACTCCGTATTTGGATAGGAGTGCATCAAAATATCTGTTGCAAAAATGAGAACCACCATCGCTGATGATTGCACGAGGTGTTCCGAACCGAGTGAAAATGTTCTTTTTTAGGAATTTCATCACCACTTTTGAGTCATTGGATGGTAGTGCAATTGCTTCGACCCATTTGGAGACGTAGTCTACAGCAACCATGATGTACAAGTTTCCGAATGATGGAACAAAGGGTCCCATGAAATCAATACCCCACACATCGAATATCTCCACTTCCAGAATGTTTTGCAACGGTCCTTCATTTCTCCTCGAAATATTCCCCATTCTCTGGCACCTGTCACATTGAAAAGCAAAAAGATAAGCATCTTTTAAAAGAGTGGGCCAGAACAAACCTGATTGTAGGACTTTGGCTGCAGTTTTATTCCCGCTGAAGTGTCCGCCATATGGTGATGAATGACAGTGCTGCAAAACACTGTTGACCTCCTCGTGTGGAACACACCGTCTCAATAATTGATCAGCACATCGTTTGAATAGGTACGGCTCATCCTAAACATAATGCTTGACTTCTTTGAAGAATTTCTTCCGTTGTTGAGTTGTCCATTCCAACGGCCATTTTCCTGACACTATGTAGTTGACATAGTCAGCATACCAAGGGGCATCTTGTTGTTTCATGGCAAATAACTGTTCATATGGAAAAATTTCTTTGATTGACAGTTCTTTGCTAGCTGTTTCTCCATTCTCGAGCCTCGATAGATGATCTGCCACTTGGTTTTCTGTCCCTTTCTGTCCCTGATCTCCACGTCGAATTCTTGCAAAAGAAGTATCCAACAGATCAATATGGGTTTGGCATCTTTCTTCACGATCAGATATTTAATTGTCGAATGATCTGTGTAGACCACCACCTTGGGACCCAACAGAAAATAACAGAATTTGTCAAAAGTGAACACAACTGCGAGCAACTCTTTTTCAGTGGTTGTGTAGTTAAGCTGAGCTTCATTCAAGGTTCTGCTGGAGTAGTAAATAGTGTGGAAAATCTTTGCTTTACGTTGTCCCAAAACTGCACCTACAGTAAAATCATTAGCATCACACATCACTTCAAATGGAAGGGTCCAGTCTGGTGCTACAATGATGGGGGCAGAGACCAGCTTCTGTTTCAAGATCTCGAAGGCTTCCTGGCATTCTTTGGTGAAGTTGAAAGGCACATCCTTTTCCAGAAGATTGCAAAGAGGTTTTGCAATTTTGGAAAAGTCTTTGATAAATCTCCTGTAAAAACCTGCATGTCCAAAAAAACTCCGAATGCCTTTGACTGATGTTGGTGGAGATAGTTTTTCAATTGTCTTGATCTTTGCTTTGTCTACCTCAATTCCCTTTTGTGAGATCCGGTGTCCAAGAACAATACCTTCCTGCACCATAAAGTGGCATTTCTCCCAATTGAGTATCAGGTTCGTATCTTCGCACCTTTGTAATACATGTTCCAAATTTTGCAAACAATGATCAAATGAATCTCCAAATACAGAAAAGTCATCCATGAAAACCTCCATACTCTGCTCCAGCATGTCTGAGAAGATGGCCATCATGCAACGCTGAAATGTGGCAGGGGTATTACATAGTCCAAATGGCATCCTGCGAAAAGCAAAAGTGTCATAAGGACATGTAAATGTGGTTTTCTCCTGATCTTCTGGGGCAATGGCAATCTGATTGTATCCTGAATATCCATCCAAAAAGCAATAGAACTCATGTCCTGCCAATCTGTCTAACATCTGGTCAATAAATGGTAGCGGAAAATGGTCATTTCTCGTGGCTTTGTTCAGCTTTCGGTAATCCATGCATACTCTCCGTCCAGTCACCGTTCTTGTCGGAATCAATTTGTTCTTTTCATTAGTGAAGATCCTAATGCTCACATCAGCAACTTCCTGGAAGTTTGCGGCACTTTCAGTTACAATCGAGCATCAGAAGAAGCAATGAGACTGATGGTTTTTCCATATTCCTTGAAAGACAGAGCAAAAGCATGGCTACATTCATTACCAGCAGGTTCTATCACAACTTGGAACGCTCTAGCCACAAAATTCCTTGCAAAATACTTTCCACCAGCCAGAACTACAAAGTTGAGGAATGACATCACATCCTTTGTGCAGCAAGATTCAGAATCCCTGTACGAAGCTTGGGAAAGATACAAAGATTTGCTCCGGAAATGTCCTCACCATGAGATTCCAAAATGGCTTCAAGTCCAAACTTTCTATAATGGACTTTCTGGACTGATGAGAACCACAATCGATGCTGCTGCTGGAGGAGCTTTGATGGCAAAAGGAGAAGATCAAGCCTGGGACCTAATCGAAGAAATGGCCAACAACAATTCCTTATGGCCAACAAAAAGGAGCATTATTCAAAGAATTGCAGGAATCTATGAAGTTGGAGCTAATACAGCAGTCAACACCAAACTAGATCAGATATGCAAATTCATGGAGACTCTTACCACTGGATCCACAAGTTCACCATATGGAGGAGCACCAGAACCAAACCAACTTGAAGAGACGGTGAGTTATGTCAACAATTTCAACAGACAGGGGAACAATCCACACTCCAACACCTACAACCCAGGGTGGAGGAATCATCCTAATTTTTCATGGAGCAACAATTCAGGGCAAAAGAATTATCCACCACCTGGATTCCAGCAATAGAATAAAGGCCAGGAGCAGACAAATGAACCAGTAATGGCAGAGATGCTAGCTCAATTAAAAAGATATGAAGCTATGATTTAGAGTCAATCAGCTTCCATCAAAGCACTGGAGAATCAAATCGGACAACTGGCCAATGCTCAGAGTTACAGACCGCCAGGTAATCTTCCCAGCAACACAGAACCAAATCCAAGGAACCGAGGGAAGGAGCAATGTCAAGCCATTACCTTAAAGAGTGGTACTGAGATCAACAAAGATGTTGGAATCCAGATGTCCCAAGAAGAAGTTCCAAAAGAAGCCGAGAAACAGATGGAAGAAAAAGAAGCAAAGGAAAAAGAAGCAAAGGAAAAAGAACCAGAACAAATCACTCCACCACCACCTTTTCCTCAGCGTCTTCAGAAAAGCAAAATGGACAAACAGTTTGCTCGTTTCTTGGAGATTTTCAAAAAGCTGCACATTAACATACCATTTGCAGAAGCCTTGGAACAAATGCCCAGTTATGTCAAATTCATGAAAGACATTCTTTCACGAAAACGGAGATTGGGAGACTACGAAACAGTAGCTTTGACAGAAGAATGCAGCGCCATCATTCAGAGGAAACTTCCCCCGAAGTTGAAAGATCCTGGCAGTTTCACAGTTCCATGCACCATTGGAGAACATTACATCGGTAAAGCTTTATGTGATTTAGGTGCCAGTGTTAATTTAATGCCTTTTTCTATTTACAGGAAACTGCAAATTGGAGAAGCAATGCCTACCTCAGTGTCTTTGCAACTTGCTGATCGAACACTCGCATTTCCGAGAGGAGTCATGGAAAATATGCTGGTTAAAGTTGACAAACTCATCCTTCCAGCAGACTTCATCATCATTGACATGGAAGAAGACAAAGAAGTACCTATCATTCTTGGGAGACCATTTTTGGCTACAGGTAAAACTGTGATTGATGTGCAAAAAGGAGAACTAACCATGAAAGTGCAGGACCAAGAAGTAACCTTTAATGTTTTCCAAGCCATGAAATTTCCAAGCGATGAAAAGGAAGAAGAAGAATGTTTCAGAATTGATGTTGTTGATAAAATTGTTCAGAATACTGAGTCAAATCCCACGGACACACTTGAAGCTTGCATCACCAATATGACTGACAGCGAGCTAGATGCTGAAATCTTGGAATGTATCAACTACCTTGACAAACCATTCCGATTCAAAGTAACACCACCAGTTGAAAGCTTGGAACTGCCAAAGAAAGATCGAATCAAGCCTTCGATTGAAGAACCACCACAGCTGGAACTAAAGTTACTTCCGAGCCATCTCAGGTATGCATTTATTTGAAACTCTTCTGAATTACCTGTTATTATTTCTTCTTCACTAACATTGGAACAGGAAGAAAAGCTACTAAGAGTGTTACGAGAACACAAAAGAGCCATTGGCTGGACTATAGCAGACATTCGAGGCATTAGTCCATCATTTTGCATGCACAAAATCTTGATGAACGATGAATACAAACCCACGGTGGAGCATCAACGGAGACTCAATCCAATCATGAAGGAAGTCGTGAAGAAAGAAATCATCAAATAGTTGGATGCTGACATCATTTACCCCATCTCAGATAGCACTTGGGTAAGTCCTATGCAGTGTGTACCAAAGAAAGGAGGAATTACTGTTGTTACCAATGAAAAGAACGAGCTGATTCCAACAAGAACGGTGACTGGATGGAGAGTATGTATGGATTACAGGAAGCTGAACAAAGCCACGAGAAAGGACCATTTTCCGCTGCCATTCATTGACCAGATGTTAGACAGATTGGCGGGACATGAGTTCTATTGCTTTCTTGACGGATATTCAGGGTACAATCAGATTGCTATTGCACCAGAAGACCAGGAGAAAACTACTTTTACATGTCCCTATGGTACTTTTACTTTCCGCAGGATGCCATTTGGATTATGTAATGCCCCGGCCACTTTTCAGTGTTGCATGATGGCCATCTTCTCAGACATGCTGGAGCAGAGTATGGAGGTTTTTATGGATGATTTTTCTATGTTTGGAGATTCTTTTGACCATTGTTAGCAAAATTTGGAACAGTTACTACAAAGGTGCGAAGATACAAACCTGGTACTCAATTGGGAGAAATGCCATTTCATGGTACAGGAAGGCATTGTTCTTGGACACCGGATTTCACAAAAGGGAATCGAGGTAGACAAAGCAAAAATCGAGACAATTGAGAATCTACCTCCACCAACATCTGTAAAAGGGATTCGGAGTTTTCTTGGACATGCAGGTTTTTACAGGAGATTTATCAAAGACTTTTCCAAAATTGCCAAACCTCTTTGCAATCTTCTGGAAAAGGATGTGCCTTTCAACTTCACCAAAAAATGCCAGGAAGCTTTTGAGATCTTAAAACAAAAGCTGGTTTCTGCCCCCATCATTGTAGCACCAGATTGGACCCTTCCATTTGAGGTAATGTGTGATGCTAGTGATTTTGCTGTAGGTGCAGTTTTGGGACAACGCAAAGCAAAGATTTTCCACACCATTTACTACTCCAGCAGAACTCTGAATGAAGCTCAACTCAACTACACAACCACTGAAAAGGAGTTGCTAGCAGTTGTGTACGCTTTTGACAAATTCCGCTCCTATCTATTGGGTCCCAAAGTGGTGGTCTATACAGATCATTCAGCAATCAAATATCTGATCACAAAGAAAGATGCCAAACCTAGATTGATCCGTTGGATACTTCTTTTGCAAGAATTCGACGTGGAGATTCGAGACAGGAAAGGAACAGAAAACCAGGTGGCAGATCACTTATCGAGGCTCGACAATGGAGAAACAGCTGACAAAGGACTGACAATCAAAGAAACTTTTCCAGATGAACAACTGTTTTCCATGAAACAACAGGAAGTCCCTTGGTATGCTGACTATATCAATTATATTGTATCAGGAAAATGGCTATTGGAATGGACAACTCAGCAATGGAAGAAGTTTTTCAAAGAAGTCAAGCACTATGTCTGGGATGAACCGTACCTGTTTAAACGCTGTGCTGATCAATTACTGAGACGGTGTGTTCCACAGGAGGAAGTCAACAGTGTTTTGCAACACTGTCATTCATCACCATACGGCGGACACTTCAGTGGAAACAAAACTGCAGCCAAAGTCCTTCAATCAGGTTTGTTATGGCCCACACTTTTTAAAGATGCTTATCTTTTTGCTTTTCAATGTGATAGGTGCCAGAGAATAGAGAATATTTCGAGAAGAACGAAGGACTGTTGCAAAATATTCTGGAAGTGGAAATATTCGATGTGTGGGGTATTGATTTCATGGGACCATTTGTTCCATCATTTGGAAACATGTACATTCTGGTTGCTGTAGACTACGTCTCCAAATGGGTTGAAGCAATTGCACTGCCCTCCAATGATTCAAAAGTAGTGATCAAATTCCTGAAAAAGAACATTTTCACTCGGTTTGGAACACCTCGAGCAATCATCAGCGATGGTGGCTCTCATTTTTGCAACAGATACTTTGATGCACTCCTATCCAAATATGGAGTTACTCACAAGATTGCCACAGCTTACCATCCACAGTCAAATGGACAGGTTGAAGTTTCAAACTGGGAGATCAAAAGAATCCTAGAAAGAACTGTTGGATCAACAAGGAGAGACTGGTCTACAAAACTAGATGATGCATTATGGGCCTACCGAACAGCTTACAAGACACCCATTGGTATGACCCCATATCGATTGGTGTTTGGGAAAACATGCCATCTTCCAGTTGAACTTGAACACAAGGCGTACTGGGCACTGAAGAAACTGAATCTTGATTCACAAGCTGCAGGAGAGAAGAGACTTCACCAACTCAATGAATTGGAGGAATTTCGCCTACAGGCTTATGAGAATGCCAAATTGTACAAAGAAAAGACCAAAAAATGGCATGACCGAAAAATAGTGCACAGACAGTTAGAACCAAGGCAGCAGGTGTTGTTGTACAGCTCGAGGTTAAAACTTTTCCCTGGAAAGTTAAAATCTAGGTGGTCCAGACCATTTGTGATCACTCAGATTTTACCATATGGAGCTGTTGAGTTACTGGATCCTAATACCAACAACACATTCAAAGTTAACAGTCAGCGTGTCAAGCACTACTGGGGAGAATCATTTGAGCGACAAAAAAGAAAGTGTCACACTTTCAGATCCAGCATAAACGTTCGAAAAGTCACGTCTAGCTGATGACGATTAAACTTAGCGCTCGCAGGGAGGCAACCCATGCAATTTTTGTATATATTGTGATTTGGTGTGATTTAATTTTATGTGTTTAGTTTTTGCAGATTAAGTCATTTCAAAATGGAAGAAGCTCTCGCAAATCTTCACAAGCAATTTCCTTTTCTCCCTCAAAAATCTCTGATGAAAGTCTACAAAGCTCGCTTGGAACGGATGAGACTACTGACAATCCATGGTGTGCCCAATGACATTCGTTGGGTAATTGAAGCACGAGTCCGATTGGCAGGTGAATCCTCTGACTCTTTTATTTCACATCTGCCTGGTTTTGGAAGAAGCACCTATGCAAAGAAACGAAGAGCTAAACAAATGGGTGTTTGTTACAAATGTTCACGTTGGAATTGCAATACTCGTTGTCGTTCTTTAGGAATGGTGTCTTTTAATCGCGAAGACAAAATTAAATTCATTAGGAATGGCTTGAGTAAGGTGTCTTTAGATGATATATCTTCGACTCTTGAGACGCATCCCAGTGGATATGTTCACATAGACTTTCGCATATTACATACACAATATCAAAAAGAAAGACAACAGTTAAGTCTTGGGAATCTGACTCAAAAAGATCATGTTTGCCAATTTATAAGAAAATTGGATGGGAAGCTTGTCCCTGACGCATAAATGTCAATCAAGCCGTTACTTTTCTTGCACATATTATATCTCTTTGTCTTTTCTGAATAATTGTGATTTGTTTTGTTATTTTCTTTTATTTTCTCCGACAGGATCCATACCTTTTTGACTATCACGATCTATTGTTGTACTAATCGTCATTTGGAAGATACTTGTGCTATTTTTACTCACCCCTTTCAGGTATTATAATTCAACTCATCATTGCACCTTTGAAGTCATCCAGAAAAAAAAAAAAAACATAAAAATGGAAGCCACTTCAAGAAGACGAGTTGAAAACATTTGTGTGTTTTGCGGTAGTAGTGTTGGTACTAAACCACAATACATAGAAGCGGCACAGGAGTTGGGTCGAGTTTTAGCTGCAAGGAATATGCATTTAATATATGGCGGAGGAAATCTTGGATTAATGGGGATCGTTTCAAAGGCCGTACAGGATGGAGGCAGTCATGTTTTGGGAATCATCCCAAAACCCTTGGCAGAGGCAAATCTTATTGAATCATCAAACGGAGAGGAATTGATCGTGCCAGGTATGTCTGAACGACTGGTAGAAATGATTAACCGTGCTGATGCTTTTATTGCTTTGCCAGGTGGCTTGGGTACATTGGAAGAAATTTTTATCGTACTATCTTGGGCGAACCTGAACATACACCAGAAACCAATTGGGCTGTACAATGTTGATGGATTTTATGATTTTCTTTGTGTGTTCCTTGATGATGCCCGGAGAAATTGATTCATATCAAAACCTTTAAAAGAAATCCTATTTACTGCAAGAACTGCTCCAGATCTAATTGACCAACTCATAGCCTATGAACCACAAGTTGACCCTATCATTTTAAAAATAAATTGGTCTGGAGACGATCGTGGTAAGAGACGTCGGGTTAATCTGGATCTTAACCTTTAAATTCCTGTAGATTTCAGTTAACCAGGTATTATCGTCTAAACTCTTCTTCTACTGTTAAGACATTGGGGACAATGTCTCATTTAGGTTTGGGGGAGGGAATTAGTTGATTAATATCTTGTTTTTAGTAGTATGTTATTTTTATTTTTAGTTCAAAATTTTTCGAAAAATACAAAAAAAAATTGAAAACTTTTCAAAAATTACAAATATATTTTGTGTTTGTGTGTTTTTATTTTGACTAAAAAGGTGGAATTGGTAAGAGATAGCCGAGTAAGGAATTTCCGCTCCTGAGACGTATCTCAAACCTATTTCGAAACAAGTTAATTTTTGTTTATTTCCTTTTTAATTATTTAATTTGTGAATTCTCCTTAACACTGACTAAAATGGATCTTCATATGCTCCGTTGGCAGGTATTATCAACATACATAGTAACATACGGACATGAGCTAAAATTGAAAAGTTTGTAATATTCCGTGCTATAGTTTAATTGGAGGAAGCATCTCTAAATAGTGATGAAAAAAAAAAAAAACGTCCGAGATCCGAGTTATTAAGTCTGTAAGGGTGTTTTAAACACCTAGTGCCCTAAAACCAACTGGTTTGGGAGTCATTGGCCCAAAGCTCGTTACATGGATCAAAGATGCTGCAAAAAATATATATATCTGAAGTTTGAGTAATTAAGTTCGTAGGTGGTGTCTTAACACCTGGTGCCCTAAAGCCAACTGGTTTGGGAGCCACCGACCCAAAGCTCGCTACATAGACGGAAGGTATTGTATATAAATAAAAAAATAGAGAAAAAAAAATCAGAAAAATCAGAAAAATTATTCCATTGCTACAAAAAGGTGTGAAATCTGATAGAACTTTAGGACAAAAATATTACTCTCTTATCAACTGCACTTATGTCTGTTGTGGGCAAAAATGAGTTGAATAATATTTTGTTAGCTGTGTATATGGAGAATGGTAAAAATAATCGGAGAATTTACTTATTCGGTAATTTAAAAAGAAACAAAACAACTAGTAACTTGGAGTAGAAGTTTCACCTGATTAGTCACTAATTTCTTTATTCTCTTTTCGCTTGTCTTTTTGCTTTTGTGTGCATTAGTTTTAATACATTTTTACTTTTGTAAAATGTTTGTGGGTATCATTGCTGTAAACCCTCACGAGACTACAACTCGTCCACTAGGGACACATAGAGGTTTAAAGGCTTGTTGCATATGCTAAATGCAACCGTGATCCCTACGAAAATGGCTTAGTTAAATTGTTATGTTATTTTATTTTGTATTTTGCTCGAGGACTAGCAAAATGTTAGGTTTGGGGGTGTGATGAGTGGTATTTATATCACTATTTCCCACTCATTTAACTTAATATTTTGTATAGTTTCTTGAGTTTTGTGAACGTTTTGATGTGTTTTATTGTTATTTTGCAGATAAATAAAGTTTGGACAACAATGGAGGCAATTTGGTGCAAAACCGGACAAAAATGCGTCAACAGGGATATTTTAGTCTTTTGAGCGTCGCGACGTCCATACCTCCAGCGTCGCGACGCCCAACGTGAGCCGAATTTGCTAACGTGTGCCAGGTCAACGGTCAACAATTTGAGAAGTTTGACTTTTCTAAAATGCGCCGTGCCACGTGTCACCATCACATCCAATCTGCTAACATGCGCCTTGCCACGTGTCATCATCATATGCTGCCGACACTCAAACTTGACACGTGTCGCCTCGTCATCAGCCATGTCAGCGGTCAAAGAGTCAACTTCGCCATGTGTCACGCCACGTCATCAGCCACGTCACAAGGTCAACCAAGTCAATGTGCCACGTCAGCCTCAGCCAATCAGAACGTGACACGTGTCGCCACGTGTCGCAATCCTATTGTGCCGACAGTTGATCTCAGCCGCCTTGCCACGTTATCGCCACGTCATCGCCACGTCAGTATGACGTCATCAATGACATCATCACAATAATTGAGATTTAGCCGCCTTGACACGTGTCGCGTGAACAGTCAGCCGCCTTGCTACGTGTCGCCTCCTCATCGTGCCACGTCGACAAAATCCAGCGTCGCGACGCTGAGGGCTTTGGCATCGCGACGCTCGAACAGTGAAATTTTACCTATAAATAGAGCGCGAAATTTCAGATTTCAGTACACCATTCCCTCTCTCTTATTTGATGTAAATAGAGAATTCTTCTCTCTCTAAGTTTCGTTTTTAATTTTTAGTTTTTACTTTTGTAATAATTTTAATTACTTTTTGTAATAATAGTAATCTACTTTCTTATTTTACAGTTTTTACTATTCACTATGAGGAGGTAACTTCCCTATGCTAGGGTGAAAGGTAATTATTTTACTATTGCTATTTAGATTAATCTCCCTTAAAAATAATATATTTACTATTTTAAAATTCTGATTAATAAATGATACCGCTATATTGGTCGGTTGGCAATTTAATTTAATCTGGTTTAAACCTGACTAATCAAGGAAACCGTTATATTGGTCGGTTGGTAAATTTATTTTCTGTTAGTTTGAACCTGATTAATCAAGGATACCGCCAGACTGGTCGATTGATAAATTTATTTTGGTACCGCCTTTATGGCTGGATTATGGACAAATATTACCACCTATATGGTTGGTTGGACTTAATTTGACTTAATCAGGATATCGCCAGATTGGTCGGTTGGTAATATATTATCACAAGTTTATATATTATTTTATGGGAGATATCTAAATTAGTAGTAGTAAAAGTAATTCCTTTTGCCTTAGCATTTTATTTCATTTGTAATTTACTTTTCAGCATTTTACTCACCGCAATTACTTTTCAGCATTTTCATTTTATGTCTTTTAAGTTTTTACTAGCCCTAGCTATGTGTCACAACTAAGTAAACAATCTAGGGTTGTGATGAAATCCAATATCACCGGTTTATAAGGGTTAAATTATAATTTGGGTAATATAAAGATTTATTTATTGAGTCTTAATCTTAATGCTTTTTATTAACTGGCCACTAATAAATTTGATAAGGTAAACCTAAAATCCCTATGTCTAGTTCATAGACATATGATTCCTTACAGGATAGTTCAAGACCTCAGACTCAATAACCAACGATCTTCCTTGAGGATAGATAACCCTTTAATAGAATTCCTTACAGGATAGGAATATACCTGTCGGGCGGGGGTAGCCATAATTGGAACTTAATCTTAATGAATCCTGATAATTTGGTTGACATAGACATATGATTCAATTAGGTTAAATTGGATATTTGTAATTGACCATCGGAAGAGGCTTTTACATAATTTAGTGTTCCAGGTTAATAAATCAATATTTTACCCAACTATAAGATAATCACTTCATCTTTAAATAATATTGGAATAAATCACAACCCTAGATAGTTTTTAATATTGAATTTTCTTAAAATCAACCTTAAAACAATTTCATTTACTTGTCTATTTATAAATTTAGAATCGTCACCTTTTCAAATCAATCAAAAACCTGTTAGATACTAGTAATCATTTGACCTTATAAAAAATTAATAGATAAGATTTTAAGTCCTCGTGGGATCGATACTTTTTATACTACTTGAACGATACGTACACTTGCGTTATACGTGTGTGTTTACGCCGTCATTGTGCTTGGTTATAATTTCTCCAATTGAAGTTTGGATGATTTCTCCAATCATAATAGTAGGTTTGGGAGTAGGGGTTTGGATTTAGTCTCTTGAAGGTTTTATGGAATTGACTTGGTCATGTAGGCATTCTTGTAAGGCTAGATGGTTGGGCAATCTTATTTGACATGTTCATTTGAATCACATATTTGACATGTGACTTCTTGAATTGACTTGACATGATCATTATTCCTCATTTCTAATGCCTCAATATTTTTAGCTAGAGATGTATATTTAGTATAAGGTCATGGTCTTCCCTAAGATTAAACATACCTCTACCAGATGACTGTAGTTTTACAGATGACTCATAAGTGTTCGGGGTCGATATATAGGAAATAGTTTTAGTAAAATAAAATAATATTTAGAGTGATTGTGTCCCGTTGTTATGCTGTTATATATGTGTTCTAGGTAATCTAGAGTATATTCAGGATTTTTGTCCGTAAACTCACCATTACACATCATTTTCACTATTTGTCTACCTTGGGTGTTAAACCTTCGTAGAAGTAAGAAACTGATCTCCATATTTCAAACCCGTGATATGGAAAAGTATTCAACATCTCTTTAAATCTCTCACAATATTGGTTAAGCATTTCCCCGATTATTGTGTGAAAGTTGTGATTCTCCTCTTAAAGGAGTTTGTCCGGTGATGGGGAACGAATTTTTTCAGAAACTACTCTTGCAAATCATCTCATGTTCTGATGGATCCTGACCTAAGGTTTTGCAGTCAAATTTAGCTTTATCCTTTAAAAAAATAGGAAAAAAATTGAGTCGAATTATATTCATATTGTAATTTTATTCATGTAAGTGTTACATACTTCTTTAATTTTCCTTAAGTGCTGATAAGGATTTTCGGATTCTAGCTCGTGGAATGTTTAAAAGTTAGATGACACCTGGGTTAAAATTGGAATGTGATGCATCTGGGGGAAAATAATACAAGATGATGATCATGTCATAGTGGGATTTATGAATTGTTTGAGTGTCATATGATGATTAAGATCGTCATGCTGAGATGCGTTTTCTTCCTGATCAATTGGATTTTCGACACATTCATAAAATAGTTCTTTACTCCAAAGTATAAAAGTGTCGAAGGAAAAAAATAACTCGGTAAGTCCGGGGTCGATCCATAAGGAATAAATTTAATAGGATAAATAAAATAATTGAGTGAAAAGAAAAAGATTGAATTGTTTGAGTGATTGAAAATTTTTAAATTAAACTACAACAATAAAATAAAATACTGGGGGGGTTATACTATCCACATTTAATATTTTAAATATAGAAATCTCACTTTTTATAATATATAAATTGTCATTATTACCCAATTAATTTATTTAATTATGCCAAAATAAATAAAACTAGTCATAAAGGCGGTGATAACTTTTGTCTATAAAAAGTCGAAGGGTACTAATGAAATTACAAGTGTAAAATGATTAATTTTCCTTTTAATAAATGTGCATTTTTTAGTGTTCATCACACCCTCAACCGACTTATTACTAGTTCCTAGTAATTTAAGCGAAAATTTTAAAAAAGACAAATTCTTATCGAAATTAATAAATATTTATTTTCTTTCTAAATAATCAAATAAGTAAATTCTCTTGCATTTTACCTTTCTTCCATACACAGATAAAATAAGTATTAATCAATTTATTATGCCCACAATATTCACAGGTCTTATTGAAAAGAGTAATATTTTTGTCCTAAAATTATATCAGAGTAAAATAAATCGTGAGAGTCAAAAAGTTTAAATACTATAGGCAAAAGTAGAGGAAATCAAAATAGTAGATTAAAGTAAATCAAAACAGTAATTTAAAGTGCAGAAAATCAAAACAATAAATTGAAACAATATGTATTGGTAGTTATGATTGTGGCTCACATATTCCTATGGTTTTACGTCCAGTAACAGCTTGAATGCCCTCTATGGGTCGGAATATGTTTCCCATCCAATTTTCTTATAAATTGATAAATAAGATCTTTTAAAGTAAGATTCCCGAGACTGTATTATTATATTTATTTTTGAAATTGTATATGTAAATTTCGAATTACTCGATGAATATTTATAACAAACACCTAATTATTTAGCTCTTCATTTTTTAGCATAGATGTTTTTCCTTAAACTAGGCATGTAGGAAATAAAATAGTCAGATGACTCACCTGCCAAGCGAACCCTTACTTCAATTACCAAACGAATATCACTAGGAATGCCATTGCGAATATCATTAGGAACTTTGTAAATGTTATTGAGTTATTTCGAAATGGTGAGAATCGATTAGTGTTGGAGAGATTGGATTAAAGTGTGGAATTGAATTAATTTTAGTTAATTTGATTAATTGATAAAATTAAGGTTTATGCCTAAATCAAAATCAAGACTTTTCATAAATTGGATGTATTTTATTGTATATTAGATGTACAAATTATTTTGGTAGTTACTGGAAATCACCTAGCTTTGTATTTTATTCTGCTTATTATGTATTATTTATTGTTGCACCTATTGTGTTTATGTGGTTTTATGTAGTTTATCTGGTTGGAATCCCAGTACGTTCGCCTAGAAAGTAGTATCATAATGTATATCTGACCGACCTTAGGTAATGTCTGGTTAGGCCTCTTTAAGGCTGGGTCCACCTAGCGTATAATTTATCTTATTTAATTACTGTTATAATAGTTTAATTCCATATGTAAACTTTATTTATTTATCGCTTTTCATATTTACACTATTGTGTGTGTTTTATAATTTGTATTGTATATGACTACATTATAAGACATATGGATACCTCATTTGAGCATAAATATTATACTGGCATCAGTGAGAGACCATTTCAAACCCATACGGGTTTAAGGTTGGACCTTGCGAGGGGTGTAGTGCGGCCTTAAATTATTCCCAATGTCTCATATCGGGTGACAACTCTCTTATTCTCCGGTTAGTCCCCCCACGAGACTATCCATACTCTTTATAGCTGTGAGCCCCCATTTCGATCCTACAATTGTCACCAGTATATTCATGTTCTTTCCATTTTACATTTCATTTATTCACGTGTTACACATTAGCTTATTTTTTGGCCCTCGGGTCTTTCAAGAGACTTGACCCACCACATTCTCAGTGTTTTACAAGTTATAGATTCACGCAGTAGACAAGCTTTAGAGGAGACAAGACCCGATGGCAGTCATTACATACCATGGTCATCAAGTCAGAGTCTGGCCTAGTAGTTAATTCTAGTCCAGTCAGGCCATAAGGTCTTGTATTTAATTTTTTATTCTTGTGTTAGTAGTTTATTAAGTCATGTTTATGTATATAAAAGTTAAGCATTCAAGTTTATAATCATTATGTATAGATAAGTTATATTCATATGTAGTATTATAGTTATCATTATCATGATGCATTACAGCCATGCTTAAAGTCAGTCAAGTAGTGTGTTTAGTAGGTGTATGTATGGGTTTAAGTGATGGCTAGGCTGTCTCCGGTCAATCATATGCCCGGATTTTCCGCAGTGTGACACTTAGTCTTATTTAGACATTTAAAAAAAATTTAATTGTCACTTTTAGTTTTTTTTTTCTTTCAGGTGTTTGAAATAATAGAGTATCATTGGACGATGTGAGAACTAAGAATGCTATACCCCATGTTAGAGAGATACTGTCCGATTTTCCGAGGCATGTTATCCAAGCCAATAACTATTAGTGGATGTAAGAGAGAAGTGATACAATGTATGCTCAAATCTCTTATAGCAGAATATGAGTTGTGATATCTGTGGGGACAACCACCTAGTGATCATTACATGTTCAACTACAATCCTTGGTGGCGAAATAATTAAAATTTTACATAGCATAACAATAAAGCTCTCGCTTATCCCGTTAAACCTATATCATTTTTATACACCACAAGCTCAAGAATTTCCTCAAGAATCAAAACCATCAATGGAGGACTTACTTATGCAGATGGCCCATTAGAACAAGTTTCTTATAGAGTATAACAAGGAAACGTAAAAAATACCGCTAGATTAGAAGCATTGGTACAAAGTCAAACGGCATCCTTGAAAATAATGGAATCCCAAATATGACAACTAGCCAGTAACTAGAGCTATAGACCTCAAGGAACACTAACATATGACATTGAAGAAGACTCATGGAATGAAGATGTAAGTGTTCCTAGAACATACCATGATCTCTAAGAGTGATTTGTGTGTGAATAAAATCAAAAGAGTTGCGGAAAAATACTCACTTTGATCGGAAATGGAGGATGTGGAGATAATAAAAAAATTTGCTTTCCTTTGTATGAATGTTGAGTTCCAAGCCCTCCTTTGAATTACAAACTCAAGAGTTAGTGTCCCTAACACATTTTCTTGGCTCATTTGATGTGCTAGCATGCAAGATTTTTAAATCAAAAATCGTCATACATGAACCATAGGTTCACGCCAAATTAGAGAGAATGAGAGGAAGGGGATTCGGCAATTGCAAGATGAAAGGGAGTTGTTTCACGCTTCCATTGCCAAGTTAGAGAAAAAAAAATAGTAAGTAATGTGTTTTTGATTTTCCAAAAATCAATATCACCAAATTTCCAAAGTTGGTAAATGTCATACCAAATCAAATAAAGTAAAGCTTGTGTAAAAAATAAGCTTCCACCAACCACCAATTTCCATCAACCAAAAGGTAAACAAAGTTGACCAGTGATGTGATTTGTGGGCCCCACTTAAATTCAAAATCCGAGAGGGCCCGCTAAACACATTTCAGGCTCGGGTTATTTAATTTCGAATTAACAAATTTCTCGTTGCGACTTAATTAAATCAAATTTAATTAAATAATAATGCCTCGTAAAATTATTACAAAAGTCACTCGCGAATTAATTCTAAATTAATTTGTTCGCCCAAATTAAAATCCAATTTTAATTCCGCTATGAAATCTAATTCCATTGTAATATATCGAATATATTATTGAATCGATTAATGTGGAATTAATTGTTCTCTCTCTTCTATTTGAATTTTATCCCAGATAAATTCTTTCCGCAATTAATCCTATATTAATTTTCCATCTCTCATAATTAATCCTAGATTAATTATGTTTGAGTCAAACGTCATCGGTGCATCTTGGGAAGTGACCCATGAGATCTCTGGATATTTTGACAGTAAATCCGGTTATCGGACTATCCGAATACATGCGTACCCTGATGAGTGGTAATTATATCACTATTTTCCACTCATTTAACCTAATATTTTGTATAATTTCTCGAGTTTTATGAACGTGTTGATGTGTTTTTATTTATTTTATAGATAAAAATAATATTGAGACTTAATAGAATCAACTTGGGGCTAAAAAGATGAAATCCGGCGTAAAAAAGGTCAAAACAAAAATTTATTATATGTGTCACGAAGTGTAGTCCTAAATTCTAATTTTGCACATGTTTGGTATTTTTGCCATAATATTTTCATCCCATATCTGATTACGCTGATTCAAGTTGCAGATTAAAGAAGACTCAAAGATCTACAACCTTAAAGATTTAAATATTTTCAAATTCTAAAGTTTGGAAGGTCGACATTGATGAACAATCCAGTATATTTTGAGTAATTACTATAGTCATTTTCAAAATACAAAATAAAATTAATAAAATAAAAAAAATAAAAATTGTCAAACTTCTACCAAACATGCTTGCATGTTTGGTGCCATGTTTGATGTCATGTTTGGTGGAGCAATTCGTGGAGCAATCGGTGGAGAAATTAGTGGAAGCCTTTAGATTTTCCTATAAATACCAAGTCATTTCATTTGTAATTCTCATGCTTTCCTTAGGTTTTTGTAAGGAGTTTAAGGATTGCATCTTGTGTGTTTATTTTTAGTAATTTAATTTATGTATTTTTATTTTCAGTAATAGTAGTAGTTTCTTCTCTTTTCTTTTCTTTTATGTTTATAGTTAGATTTCTACTGGGGGAAGGATGAAGCTTTTATTATTTTAGTTTAGATCAATCTCCCTTAATTATAATATGGAAATTATAATTTAAATTAAAGGATTACCGCTTTAATGGCTGATTTTATTTATTTGACATAATGTGACACCGCCTATATGGCCGGTCTTTAGGTGACAGATGATTACCGCCTATATGGCTGGTTTATGGACAAATAATAACACGGCCATTATAGCCGGTTGGACTTAATTGAAAATATGACTTAATGAGGATACCACACGTATGGTCGGTTGTAATGTCACTGATAATTTCTGTATTATATAAGGGAGATTTCTAAATTAGAATTAGGAAATGTGGATCCCCTAACCCCCAGCATTTTATTTTTATTCTAGGGAAGTGATGAAACACAATATTAATAGGCTTAATAATTGATTTAATTATATAATGGGTAATTCTTTAGTTTGTTTATTGAATCTTAAGCTTAATGCTTCTTGTTGCATGATCACCAATAAGACTGATGTGGTAAACTTAAAATGAACTTGGAAAAGAGATTTTAGGTTTCAGCCTTAGATTCAATAGCTCACGATCTTCCTTGAAGATAGATAACATTTTAATAGATTTCCTTACAAGATATGAATATACCTGTCGGGCGGGGGTAGCCATAATTGGAACTTGAACTTAATGAATTCAAGTAACTTGATTAACATAGGAATATAATAATTGAGTTATTTTTGTTATTTGTATCTGACCATCGGAAGAGGCTTTTGCATATCTTCGTACTCCAGGTTAGCAAACTAATTTATTACACATATATAAGAGAATCAATTCATCATTAGAAAAATATTGTGTGGAATCACAACCCTAGATTTTTGTGTCCTTTATTTATTTTTCCTTTGTATTTTCTTTTGTGTCTTTATTTATTTATTTAGCAAATCCACATTCAGCCAATCAAAAGCAATCAATCCATTATCCCTTTAATTAGATACTTGTAAATAAATAGTATTAATAATTAATAACAACATTAGAAATTATGTCATCATGGGATCGATATTTTTATACTACTTGAACGATACGTGCGCTTGCGTTATACGCGTGTGATTACGCACCGGTCAAGTTTTTGGCGCCGTTGCCGGGGACTTATTTTTATTGAGTTATTAATTTTGAAGTTATCTAATTTACTTGTATCTAATTTTCTTTTTATCTGTAATTTTCATTTCTTTCCTTTATTTTTTTTCAAGTGGTTGACATGAATCTTTATTGAGAGATAGAAAGATTACGAGTTTTACTAGAAGAAGATACACCCCAATCCAGGGAGCAGTAGTCATGTTTTTCGAGGCCTGTTGTACAACCCAGCAACTATCACTGGATGCCAAAACCAAGCAATACTACATTTGCTCAACAGAACGAAATGAGGAGATGTGTAATATGTGATGGTGACCACCCCAGCAATCAATGCATATACCTTTCAGAGTGGCAGAATTATTTGAGTCATTTAAGTTAAGGAGAACCATCATACTTTCCATCTTATCCGCCATCCACCTACGATTTTATCAAGAACCAGAACCATCAGAGGAAGATCATATGGTTGACATGCTCAAAGATTGGTTCAAGAATCAAGATGAAAAGTTGGATACAATGCTTGAATCAGTCCAAAATCAATTCGAAAGTATTCAGAGACAATCAGCATCCATTAAGAGACTGATAGAACAGACGAGACAATTAACAGAAAATCAGAGTTACATACCTCAATGAGCATTTTCAGATGTCACTTATGAAGCCTTCGATTACCAATCATTTCACAATGACACCTTAACAGAGGAAGAGGCCGAGCAGTATCAAGAACCAGAGGTATCAGTTCAGGAGCCCAAATCAACAAGTCTCTATTTGATTTTTATTATTCAGACTCTGATGAGGATGAAGAAGCTGAGTTGTTTGTACCAACTGCATCAACAATTGAAGATGAAATTATGTATCCTCAAAATGAAGATCTTGGAGCATCTATTGCATAAATATTTGAAGAAGATCTATCTGAGCCAGTCATATCAGAGGATGAAGAACTAAAATCTGACATCTCTTTACATCTTCATGTTGACACTTATGAATCATGCATTTCATAGATGACAGATGAAGAATTAAATGTTGAGATACCAAAATATATATTTGTGAAGAAAATATGAAACAAGAAACAGAGCAAATGGAGGAGCAAATGTCTGACCTTATTGAAGATCCAGTGAATTCAGGCGGAACATCACTATTTTGGGGAGTACATATCAGAGATATCGCCCAGAAACTTGACAGAATGGAACTTCCAGTCCAAGTCAAGCACCATACGAGACCTCCTAATTTTATTTCTTTCTTTTTAGGAATCACTGGAGCGACAAAGATTAAAAGGTGGCACAATCACTGAATGGGACAAAATTCTTTTTGCCACTTTACCATTGGAAAAGACCATTCAAAAGAAATGCTCATGGGATTGTCTTTAATTGGACGCCCAAAACCACGTTGAAACCTCCATAACAGATGAATTTCAGTCACGTTTGGATGAAGATGAAAAATTTAGCGCTAGCAGGGAGGCAACCCATGCAATTTGTTATAATTTTTGTTTTCATATTTTGTATATACATGTTCTAAAGTTTTTAATTTTATGTGTTATTTTTTTAGGGAAAGGCACAAACAGAGCATTTAAGGAGGAATGGTGTTTGGCAATCACAAAGATGAGATATAAGTCATTAGTGATGGCTGAGTAAGGAATGGATTCTTGAGACACATCTTAATGGACTTATATACCAAACGAGTGGCGTATTGCGTACACAATTCCATTGCCTTAATAATTGATTTGATTTGCTTTTTTTTTCTTATTTTCTTTTATTTTCGCCAACATGACTTTGATGATTTATTTTAACGTTCATTGTCATTTGATAGGTACTCGTTCTATTTTTACTCACCCTTTTCAGGATCTATAAATTCATCTCGTCATTCTTCTCTTCTACGCATTTAGATAAACATTCAAATAAGAGAGAGAAAATAGAAGTAACTTCACAGTAGTGAGTCAATCGAAGAAGTGTTTTATGTGGATCCAACTTTGGTAATAAACCAGAATTCATTGAGGCTGCAAAGGAATTGGGGAGAGTCATAGCAAAATGAAAAATATATCTAGTATATGACGGTGGCAATCTTGGATTAATGGGAATCATTTCAAAAGCAGTTCAGAAGGGTGGCGGTCACGTTTTGGGAATCATTCCAAAAACTTTGGCGGACGAACAATTAATCGAAAAAATAAATGGAGATGAACGTATTGTCTCGGGGATGTCTGAACAACTCCTTAAAAAGGTCAATACTGCTGATGCGTTTATTTCTTTACCAGGTGGGCTCGAAATGTTTGAAGAAATATTCACAGTGGCATCATAGGCGCACTTGAACATTCATCAGAAGCCCATTGGATTACTCAACATTGATCATTTTTTTGATTTTCTGTTTGTATTTCTTGCGGAAGCCAAAAGACATGAGTTCATCACAAAATCAGTACAAGATATTTTCCTCACTGCAACAAAGGTCGATGAATTAATTGACCAAATCTTAACCTTTGAACCAAAAATCGACCCCACTCTTTCCAAGTTGAACTGGTCAGATAGCGATCGTGGTAAGAAGCGTAAATTAGACATAAATCTTAATCGGTAATTTTTTCGTAGAATTTTAGTTAACCAGGTATGATCTTCTAAACTCTTCTTCTATTGTTTAAGACATTATGGATAATGTCTCATTTAGGTTTGGGGGATGGAATATGTAACATCCCAGATTTTCGGGACAGATCTGGAAGATTCATAAACAGGAGTTATAGTCTCGGAACAGTATGATATTGAATAATAAGAGTTCAAACAATGTTATATAGGTCAGAATAACATAAGTGAAGATTTTTCGCGTTAGAAGACACGTCGTCTCAAGGAATCAGTTACGCAATTTTTATTATACGCGTAAAGTTTACAGTTTTGGTCATATAATTTGTAAATGAACTCCGATCGAATTGATTCTTAAACCATCGGACTCGTTTTTCCGAGATGAATAACTTTTGCGTTGAACTGTTTCTAAAAATCGTGCCAGAAGGGCTTCAAAATCATATATTTCTGAAAATACCCTTATTAGTGGGGACATGTTGGTAATTTCTAGATTTATATATTTTTATTATTATATATATTATTATTATTTCAGCATTTTCACTGCAAAAAACAAAAAAAAAATCAGTGAGCCAAAAACGCGTGAGGGAGAGAGAGGAAGAAGCTTCCCGTCGGTGGCCTCTGGTCGGCCTCACGCCGACGGACCACCACCGGCAGCATCGTCCGGCGTAGGAGGACAGGCCAGTGGCCAGCGATCAGGCAAACGGTGGCTAGAAACGGCGTAGGGAGAAGAAAAACATGCGCGAAATGGGTTTGATATTTTCGGCTCCTCGCTTCGTTTCATGGCCCGAGCCACCTACCAAATCGAAGACCTTGATAAGTACTACGAGTATGCGGAGTTGATTTCACCGAACAGCGGTCGGTTGCATGCAAAACGAGGAAACAACGCGCACATGAACAATAAACTCAGATGAATAGTAGCTCCGATCGAAATTTCGTCAACACCAGCGCGTTCATATGGCCGTTGGGAGTTCGAATATACCCTCGAAATTTTGGTACGACTCTCCGTTAAAATTTTGTTATTTTAAAGTTTATCGATTTATATTCGAATGCTTCCAGTAGTTCCGTAGAGTAGCAAATTGGCATGAAATGAATTGGATAAGTTATTATATGTTAAAACGATGCTTGTCGTAGAATTCGAGTGAGAACGGATTAGATTTGATTGATCCAGTAGAATTAGTGAGTTTTCGGTAAAACAGAGTTCCTCGCGCGACTGTGTATAGATGACCGTAATTATGAAAATGATATAAATATGGTATTGCGAGGGTAATTAAGTAATTCTGGATAGGTTCGGAGGGTTAGAGACCATTCCGTAGCGTTTACGAAAACTTTTCCGCAAGATTTACCGCAAATGCGTAAATCGAGAATTTAAGTAACCGAGTTAGTTAGAATATTATGTAATGACTTAGACTGAGTATTAGAGTGATTTTAGACGAATCGGGGAATATCTGACAAGTTTTGGATTTGATTTGATTATTTCGAGAAGGATCTGAAGTTTATTATAGAAATGTCTTAAGTTCCGCAAATAGCGGTTCTGATTTCATTTTATGATTTGTTTTGACAGATCGGGTCCAGGTTCGGAGTGTCCGCGAAGCCAGGTAAGTAACTCATGCGATGAATACTTGTGCTATGTGTTCTATTCAATTTATATAGTAAAGAAATGCTATAAGTATAAGAATAATCATACGATAGAGTGTGTATACATACATATATAGTAATGCAAGTAAGATACTACTAAGCTTAAAAATTGAAAGTATAAGGAAGATAAAGTGTATGAGTTTAATGTAATAAAACCTGAGATTTGAAGGTTGTGAAAAGTAAACCTAGGGAATGAGATTGAAGTTTAAAGAATGACATATTGTTCAAAGTAACATTACATGTTCAATGCATATAGAAGAATACAAAATAAGATCACGATGCATATATAACTAAGTGTAAGTATGCATGAGTAAATAGACACTTAGATAGACAGAAATAAAGTATGTATGTATAAACAAGATACTGTGTGTGTTAAAGTACAAAAGTATGTAGGTGGTATGCAGAAATAAATAAGCATGTATATAGTTTGTATGTAAATGGTATACATATATCTTGATGCATGATTAAGGGAACATAGAGTATAAGTACATATGATTATATGTAAATGAGATTCTTAAGCATAAGTTGATAGTTAGGAAATGGTAAATAAGTTAAGAACTAAGAATTTGAAAATCTGTATATGTTTGAAGTCTGATATAGTAGAAGAGTTATCATATTGTGCGTGTAGGCATAATTATGGAATCAGTAAGTTGGTATGACAAGTGTTTGCATATACATTCTTATAGCATGAGTGCATGAGACTTACGATCATGAGTTTGCATAACAGTGATGAATATGAGAAGGTAAGAACGTGTTAGCATAAGTAACAATGTTTATGGAAAAACATGTTATGAATGTATGTATACTAGTGTGAAATACATGCATTATATGAATGAAATGTTTCAGAATATAATAGTGAAGGATAAACATAGTTACTCAAGAAAGAATCATGAGAAAATCATATGTATGTGTGTGTTAAGATTTTCAGCAGTTGTGCAAAAGTTGAGAACATTTTCAAAGATTAAAAATGTTTTAAAGAAAGTTTCAAATGTTTTAAAATATAACGTATTTCAGAAATATGTTTCTTCTAGTTTTGAGATTTTAAAGCATGAGTTTTATGATTTTCGGGGCATCAGGTAAAAACTCACCCCAGTATGTAACTTGAGATACAGTTCAGAATTGACGGATACTTTGGATTTGACGGATTCAGAGACATGTGCACATGTTGAGGACTGAGGGGACGCTCTCAGATCCTCCAGATGGGCTAGGGGCGGCGATACGTAACGCCCCTAGACCCTAGTTTGAGCTTGGGTTGGTAGCATAGATCCGCACCCCAACTCCAGTTTGTGGCTTGGGGGACGGCGATACGTAACGCCCCAAGACCACCAGTTTCAGGACAGGTATGGCTGCTTTGGGGGACGGCGTTACGTAACGCCCCAATGTCATGGGTTTGCATATCTGGCTCTAGAGCGTATGGGGGGACGACGATACGTAACGCCCCCATGCGTCAGTTTTTCAGTAGACACTCAAATATCAGTTTTTCAGAAAAGAAGTTTTGAAATATCGGATTTCCAAAAAATAATTTTCAGAGATACAAAATTCAGAGGAAGTAATTAGTTTTCAATTTTCAGATATAGATTACAGTTTCAAATGCAGTTCTCGGTCTTCAGATACAGCTTTCAGAAAGAGCTTTTCCATAAAGAAAAATAAGAAAAGTTTTCAGAGAACAGTTTTCAGAGAGCAGATTTTAGAAACAGTTTTCAGGAACAAAACTTAGAAAGACAGGTTTTGTAACGGTTTTCAGCAAAAGATTTTCAGAAAGTATTTTCTTTAAACATGCCATAATTAAAGTACAAAGTAGCTTATAGGTTATGCATATAAATCGTACATTCTGGTTAACATTTGAGATGCATATAGATGATGTTAATGCATGATAGTATGATTGAATCTATATGTTTATGATTGATGTATGTGTGTATTGTATCTTTACAAGGAATGAACAATTTGTAAAATACTAATGTATGATTATATGATTTCATATACATGTTATATGATTAATATTAGTCTGTTGGATGTTTAATAGAAAGAATATGTTATTATACCGATTTGATGATATTTCAAGGAAGTAAAAGAAAGCAAGTTTCATAATTGCCTATCCTAGACTAACACAGAGTGTACATGAAAGTAAAGAGAAAGTTAGAGTAGCACAGCAGAAACGTGATAGATCTTGATATGTTAGTTAATGATAAAGAAACTTGAAGTAATTAATTTAGATGTTTGTTGATGTAAGTAGTAAACAGAATTTAAAATATGTGAGTGATTAGATTAAAGAATCAGTAACAAGTAATATGTTTGCAAGATGAATAAGAGTCATATAGCTAATTCAGACTTTATAAAGGTTTGCATGGTCATATAGACAATTTAAGTTAACACAGAAATATAGCTCAGTCTTTATATCTGTGTTTGATGCTCAAGTTATAAGCATGGTTACTTACTGAGTCTTACGACTCACACCACTATAGTTTGATAGTTTTACAGGTTAGTAGTAGCCATACTGAGCCAGCAGGATTTTGGTGAGAACTTTGAAGACAGTGGATCGCCCCAATTACAGTCAAGGAAGACATTGAGTCCTGGGTCGAGTTATGGGTCATCACGACTCCTTGTTTTGTATTTGTACTATATTGCGTATGTAATAGTATACTTTTATTTTGAGTTCTGGCCGGAGGCCAAATGATTTACTTTTTGTTCATTGAGTTCAGGCCTGAGGTCTTGATGATGATTGTGTATATGTTGAGTTTGCTTGAGTAGGTTGTCTCAAGGTGTTGGCTATAAGCCAGGTTGCATGATGTTACGAATACATCATGCCGAAATTTCGTCAGAATCAGAGGCTTATGGAGATGGGTTCTCCCGTCTCCTGCCGGTAGCATCCTGGTCTAGGCGGGATGTTACAGAATAGTTGATTAGTATCTTTTTTATTTTGTGTTATTTTTATTAGATTTTTAGTCCAAAATTTTTCGAAAAATATAAAAAAAAAAATTGGAAAATTTTACAAAAAATTAAAAAAAATATATTTTATGTTTTTATTTTTAACTTGATTAATCATGTGAAATTGGTGAGAGATACATGTGTAAAGAGTTTCCACTCTTGATACGTATCTCAAACCTATTTTCGAAACAAGTTAATTTTTGTTTATTTTCATTTGAATTATTTAATTTGTGAATTCTCCATAAAACTGACTAAAATGAATCTTCATATACTCAGTTGATAGATATTATCAACATACATGGTAACATACGGACATGAGCTGTAATTGAAAAGTTTGTAATATTCAGTGTTCTACTTTAATTGGAGGAAACATCTATAAATGGAAATGGAGTAAAAAAAAAAAGAAAAAAAAGTGTGAAAAAAATGTCTGAGATCCGAGTTATTAAGTCCGTATGTGTGTTTTAACACCTAGTGCCCTAAAACCAACTGGTTTGGGAGTTACTGGCCCAAAGCTCG
>SKCR01047318.1:0-40704 GCA_019454045.1 Zanthoxylum bungeanum
AGGGTTTTTCCAGACCCAGGTGGCCCATAAAGCAAGATACCTTTTGGAGGCTTCACACCAATTGATTTAAAGAGCTGCGGGTGTCTAAGAGGAAGTTCTACAAGCTCACGGATTTGAGCCATTTGCTTCCTGACACCACCAACATCATCATAGCCTACTTCATTTAATCTCTCCTCATCCTCACGTTTGACAGGTTCACCCTCACAGAAGATCTCAGTATCTGGTGCAACAATACAATATTCACCAGGGTCTGTCTCAATTACTTTAAACTCAACACTTCGCATTCCACCCCTGACTAGGAAAAGGTCACCTTGCCTAACTGGCCGATAAGATTCCATGAAGTACGCTGTTGTTGAACCAGAAAGAAATGATCAGACATCCACAAAAAAACAGGACAAAAGAGACATTTAACTATGGGTCTTGATTCCTGTTTTAAAATAAACAAAGCATACTTACGTTTCAAATATGCATCGAATAAGTTTCCAGTTACACCCTCGATTGTATCATCAATAGGAAGGATGTGAATACGCCTTCCATATTTAACATCAGGGCATTGATGAACAGATACTACATCACCAAGGCGAACTCTAAGATTAGATCGTACAACTTTGTTCATTCTGACTTTTGATTCTTCACATAGTTCATCACCAAGAACAATGCAAACAGTGTCTTTACGCTTCTTCCCCTGAATAACAAAAAGTTACATGAATACTCAGAAAAGCATTCAACTTTAAGCAGCAAAATAGGAGACTAAACTCACCTTTATTAAGACAGTGTCTCCACGGAAAAACTGAAGCCTGTCCATAGTGTTAGGATGCATGGTGATAACAGAATTATCATCATTGACAGCTTCATCGACGACAAGACGATTGGGAGACTTTTTGCGCTCCAGAATAGCAGTTGAATAATCCTTCTTACCACTTTTCCTGTTAGAGTGAAACAAAATAATAAGGATAAAAACCTAAAATACCCTTTATAACAAGCATCAAACTTTAGGTTTCAAAGTGAAAAAAGTTTCCATAATTGAACACTATAGCTGGTGATACCATCACTTTGTACAATTTCCCTCGTAAAAAAAAACCCTTAAGTTTTCTCTGCTTCAAAACTTTGAACTTCCCAAAACCCTATACGAATATCACTTTACACATCAATTAGTTCTGATAAAAACAGAACTTTCCCACAAAGAAACAAAATTCAACTAAGTACACATAATAAACGTAGCACAGTTTCCAAATTTCAGGAAAAAAAATATCCATTAAAGTTAACTCAAATCCATAAAAGAAATCATAAAAAAAAAAGTTATGCAAAACAGGGGTTTAAAAACACTCACGGGTCTGAAGAAGAAGAAGTAGCTGGTTGGGGCGCGGATGAGCTAGGATCAGCCATTGATTGAGATTTTGATTTTCTTCAGCAAACTTTTGTTGCTTTGTCTCTGTTTTGCGATCGGGTTCGAAAATGAATGATTAGAAATCTGTGAGAGTCGTGTTACAGGGAGTGCAAGTGAAGAGGCAGTCTTTGTTTATTCGTTTTAGGACACGAGGTACCTTCCGTTTTGCCCGTTTGTCTTTACGTGGTGTTGTTCCTAATCGATTCGCGCCACCTGGTTTGCACTTGTTACAAAGTTCCAATTAATTTAGTTAAGCTGGCTCGAGTAAACGACAAGTCGGTTTTAGAAAGATTTGGACCCCGTGTACGACGAGTCGGTCTTTAACCAAACTGGAGAACTAAAAATGTTACAAAAGCAAGCACAAACCCTCGTTCGTTTTTCTCAATCAAAGTTCTGAGCCCTGAGCTAATAATAATAATAAATATGGGTATTAAAATTGGAGGGGAAATAGAGAAGGTGAATGGGAAAGAGATGAGTTACAGCGAGTTTGTGGAGAAATTCATGGCAAAAAATCAGCCAGTTGTGTTAACTGGTTTGATGGATGATTGGAGAGCTTGTGAAGACTGGGCCACTCACAATGGACAACCAAACCTTCAATTCTTTTCTACCCATTTTGGTAAATCCAAAGTTCAGGTATATACTATGTTACTTGCTCAGATTCTGTCATGTAATTGCCTTTTTATTATGGAAAAAAAAAATCGTTTTTGGATTCTATGCTTCTGTTATTGATGTTCATTTATTATTTGCGTTGGTTATGTTTTGCTTCAATTTGTTTGATTTTGTCTCATCTCTAGCGTTGGCACTGAGCTTAGATGTATGCGGATGAAATAGTATTTTTTTTGTCCTTTATTTCATTTTATTTGTTTGAGCACATACGGAATACTCGAAAAAAAAAGGTTCATGTTTTGGAATTAAAGCTAAAACTAGAACTATACTGTAGACTACTGAAAGCCTGACATACATTTGATTTCTTACTCAGTCTATTTGATGGCAATATGTTTATGATGACGTTGAACTCATTTTGGTGCTTATAGGTTGCGGATTGTGGCACTAGAGAATTTACTGATCAGAAGAGAGTAGAAATGTCTGTTTCAGAGTTTGTTAAGCACTGGCTTGATAACTCAATTCGGGAAAATAGTGATGCCTTGTCCAATGAGGCTAATGGCGTTTCTGTGCTATATCTGAAAGACTGGCATTTTGTCAAGGTATGAGTGATTGTTAGGTTTTTGTTTATTTATGAAACTGTCTACTTTACAACGGCCTGTGCACATCAACTTAGATTGCATCACTTAACTCTACTTCGTTATAACTAGTTGTATGTTCAAACATTAGTGGGCAGCAGTCTCACTAGTTCTTATATCCTCTTTAACCTGATTCTCAGGAATACCCAGAATATATAGCATACAGAACCCCGCTGATTTTCAGTGATGATTGGCTCAATATGTATCTGGACAATTATCGTCTGCATAAGGATCCTGACTCTTATCAAAAGGATAATGATATATGTTGCTCCGACTATCGTTTTGTTTATATGGGAGCCAAAGGTTTGATCATCATAGACATTATGAATGTTTCTTGTTGCTTTTGGCCTTGGTAGCTATGGATAAGTTGTGTTTGTATTTGCTTTCAACATAATACTCTCTTGCATTTTGTTTCGTTGCAGCTTACCTTTCGGGCAACTACCTAAGTTATATTATCTATCTATTTTTTTGCACAGGATCCTGGACACCTCTTCATGCCGATGTTTTCAGATCATATAGTTGGTCAGCAAACGTGTGTGGGAAGAAAAAATGGCTTTTTCTGTCTCCTTCTCAATGTCATCTTGTGTTTGACAGGCAAGCATATGTCTTGTTGGCCTATTAAATAAATAGATAGACCTGCTGTCAGCAGTTTTAATTTTGCATTGCTTTTGGAAAATGGTGAATGTTCTCAATATTTGGTCTATTTCATTTGTGCTTGAGATGCTATTTGTTATTCCGAGTCTATATTGATGTAATAATGTTGTACTTCATGCCTATAGTATGTCTTAAGCGTTGTCCTCTAATTTCCACTATGATTTGATTTAGGAACTTAAAAAGCTGTGTGTACAATATCTTTGATGATGTTTGTGAAACTAATTTTCCTGGTTTTAAGAAGGTAGGTCACAAGTCGAGATTTTCAACTCAGTAACTTCTCATTTCAATACAGTTCTATGAGTTTATATGGTCATGTAATTCGTGCAGGCTATCTGGTTGGAATGCACTCAAGAACAGAATGAGATCATATTTGTGCCTAGTGGGTGGTATCATCAAGTTCATAATCTGGTAGTCTTCATTCTTTTGCCTTTTTTTTTGGGTATAAATTTCAAATATAGCTCATTCTTGGGCTTTCCAGGTCTTTAACTGATAAAGCATGCAATTGATTTCGAAAAGACTTCATATTTGTAGTTTTGTCCGCAAAATTTGCATGCCTGGCGAACGGCCATATTTCCTCTCTAACTTATATTCATAATGCTTTCAGGAAGATACAATATCAATAAACCACAACTGGTTCAATGGCTATAACCTTCATTGGGTGGTAAGAGCAGTACTGCTTCCAAGTGATTCACAAGCTAGCCTTTGATAGAAAATGTAAGAAAAAGCCAGTATTTCATTAAAATATAACATCTCTGATTATTATCACCATTCTCTCAGTGGGATTTACTACTGAAGGACTATAATGAGGCTAAAGAGTACATTGAGGACATAAGGGATATCTGTGATGATTTTGAAGGTCTCTGTCAACGGAATCTTGCTGCTAACACAGGTATGTCATTTATCTTAAACGGATCCAGTTTCTAGTGGCAATTATATATCTTTTTTCAAAAATAAAATGTGAAATGATTGTATCTTTTCTTGCAGGAATGAACTCTTATGATTTTTTCACCTTCATATCATGCTTCTCTTTGCTCAATGGGGTCGTACTTTTCCACCTACTTAGAGACTACGAGAATCAAATCTGGAGTTCATCCCCATTAGTTCCACACTTAGCTTCGAACCTTGTATCCATACGGAAAATTGCATTAAAAATGAAAACTGTGGTCGATGTGGCTGGAAGTTGTGGATTCTTCATGGATTTAAAGAAAACTTTGAATGATCCCAAATTTCTTAAATTGTGCACGGATTTTTGTAGAACATATGACATGATACACGAGGTGGAGAAATGGAGTTGTGAGATGAAGAAAGCTTTGATGGTTGATTTTGGTGATTGTGCTTCTTTGATCTCCACTCCTGAAGATCTTGTTAAATTTATAGACTATGCTGTGGGAAAACTTAGTGGCTACTGCAGTGAGGAAAACATTTTGCGGCCTACATTGGAAGATGGCTGACTGCTCTCTGTTAATTATGTTTCATCATATTCTGCTCCTGACTGCATTGGCAAACTGCCGGTGCCAAAGTTTTGTAAAGGTGCATCTTCATTTTTTTCCCAGTGCTCGCACAGATAGATGACAAATATACAGGAATTCATAAATCACGATCATCAAATATGAGATTTGCTGATTCACAATGAAGTTACAAGAAATTGGATGAAGGGAAGAAAGCCTCTGTCGTGTCATGGGTATTGACTGTTGCTATATCCACTTTTAGAAATGTTATGGCACTTGTATCCATTTTCTTTATAACATTTACATGTTCAATCAAATATTTTATATCTTTCTTTGTATCTCCATGCAGTTATCCTTTGTATTCTTGTGATTTTAATGGCTGCAAAGCCAACAGATTGTTTTCCAGAATTTTTGAATTAGGAAAAATATGTGAAAATTTGAAAATTAATATTATTGTTTCATAGTTTCATCTTTCTCAGTTGCTCAATTGTTTTGGCACCCAAATAAAAGCACACGTGCTACTTTTTGCTTTATCCTTGATGTGATTGGTTAGTCCCACAAAGTTTTGATTTCTTTTCTTTTTGTGCTGAAGCATCTCTTTATCCTTTTCCAGTTCATGTCAGTCCAGACAGGTGACAAAATCGTCATAATTTTTGCCACACTCTCTTTAACAAGTAATAACAATGCATAATTTGTTCTGCAATATTCTCCTGGGCTGGACTCCATAAGCAAGCACTTATATATATTTGTTGGCTTGCTATTTTCAAGCACATTATTAATTTGAAGTAAAATTGCTCTCAGTTTTATGGAGCAAGTACTCTCATCTCACTCCATCGCCTCTTCTTAAATTAGTTGAGACAGATTAGGTGGTTTTTGAACTTAATACTTTCTTGAGAAATGGACATTTGGCTAAAGATGAAAGAGCCTTTTGAGTTTTTCTACAAAATGGAAAAGGACGATACAATGTTTTAAAATATTTGCTAATTGAAAGCTTATATAATTCTTAATTCAAGTCCATGTTAGAATGCATGAGCTTGCTGCAGCTATTTGGCCTTGGACTGTCTGTATTTTACCTTATATTTCTTTTTATAATATTGTTATTGCAGCATCTGACTCAGTGTTATCTTAGCGACCACTGAGATTCGTTTATTTACTTAAATAATTTAATCTTTGAAAGCTAAGTGCCAACTAGAGATATTATAATACTGAAGAGAAAGTTCATTTGGCTAGGCCAGCCAGATGTATTGTTTAAAATTTTTCTTTTGAAAATTTTAGAAATCCCGCAGTCAAATCATCTGATCCGGGCATAAGTAGAGCAAATAAAACCCACAGTTACTATACACTCTTACAAAAAAATATACCTCATGAACTCGAACTCAAGACATGACAATCAAATTCTAAATCATTTTCCACCAAACAAACATCCCTTGAACTCCTGTTTTAATTGATCTGCACATGCAAATACTTAAAAAAAAAAAAATCATGTGCATTGGGGTTGCATTGTTATGCAAAAAAAAAAAAAAAGATTTATGAAGCTGTATATGAGTGGCAAAAAACAAAACCCAATGCCATTTTTAGCAGATAATGAAAACAAAAGAAGAGAAGAGACAAAACCACTCCACACAATCCAATGTTATCAACAATTTGTATTCTCCCTATATTTACATTGTCACAACTCACAAAGCAAATATGATTAATGTTGGAAAAGAAAAAAAGGACAGAAAAAATTTAAATACCCCAAAAAAAAAAAAGAAAGGAAAATGAAAAAAAAATAATAATAATAATAATAATAGCTGATCTTTTACTCTAATGGCAGTGGCATTTTCTTCATGGACATCTGCTATTTCTGCCAGGACCTCCATAATAGAAGTAAGTTCCCCAAACATTGTTTCTGCCTTGTCTTATATCATAACAACTTGAATGATCAGCCAAGAGGTGAAGATTTGTTAGAGGAAGCAAGTTATTATCCCAGTCAACGACTTGCAAATTTCTGAAGTAGGCTGCTCTTTTGAATCCTTCTTCAGCAAAATGGCCACTGCCCATTTGTGTATATGTGTGGAAACCTGATGATCTAGAGTTCACAATTTCTCCTCCAAATTGTACCATGCTCGCATGGCTTCTCAAGTGACTGAATAAAAATGCAGGCCAATATCCGACTAATAGTCCTGATCCAAATTGTAGCCACCAATGTCCATGCTTTGGATCCTGCCATGCCACAATGTTATTTTAGTAACTTTTGTGTGCAAAAAGATAAATGCTAATTTCTTGACTGCCACTAAGCAAACATGATGAGTGTCCTGGTGTCTCTAATTGTCCTCTTATTCATAATGAGATACCAAAATGATAAAATGTAAGAGAAAATTAAGGAGGTACGGTGGGGACTATACTTTTTTTAACTGATTAAGCTTCCAAATCCAACTGGGGTCGGATTAATAAAGTATTTACTTTAATAAAGAATAATAAAAAAAAAAACAGAAACTGATGCTCAATGAAGCCTTTGACAAGGGAGAATATTGAAAATGAAAGGAATCTTTCATTTTAATATTGAGAATGGGAAATGAATCAAGAAAACAAATGTCAAACATAACAGTTTACCAATTCTTTTTTTAATAATTATCAAGAGCTGCCTTGAAATGTAACAGCTAAGAAGTTAGACACAAATACTAAGATTGGATAATGGAGACAGAAGACTTTTGACAAAAAGGAGCCAAACTATGAAGGTGACTAAGCAACAACAAAAACTACCTTAGTGATCAAGTAACTAAAAGAACTTTTTTTTTTTGTTATTCTTTTTCCTGTAAAACTATGGTAAATTATTCATCTCACCTTCCAAATCATTAAACCAATATCGAATTGTCTGCCATTGTAAGAGGATCTTGGAGATATTGCTGCTCCAATTGCAATCTTGTTGTTGGTTTGAACAAAGCCAGAGCAGAGTAGGTTGTAGCATCCTGTGGCTTGGTATGCATCAGTCTGTAAATTTTAGACAAATAGAACTTGTTCTTATATTTGCTTTTGTTTGAAGGGAAGATAGAATAGAACTTGATAAGACTTACAGTCCAATATGTGAAGAATCTAGGATAATTGTCTCCATATAACTCTGGACTAACCTGCAGAAGAAAATATGAATTGAAAGTTTGAGACTTTATGATTAGTACTTCAAAAACCTACTCAAACGAACAAAAGCTTGTTCTTGACTGTTATAAACATGCCTGCCAACCGGCTTCAATGGTGTTCAAATCATTGCCAAATGAACCAGAAATGACCCATATTTGTGACAAGCTGAATTCATATCCAACAGTCACACGGGGCGTCCATACGTTAAGACTGGCCTTTGCTCCAAAATATTGATCTCCATTTACAAACACAACTGCATGCTGTCACAAGAAGTAATATAAGCAACTAAAAGCAATTTTCTTTTCAAGTTCTAGTAAATTGGCCTTATTGATGAACATTGAACAGCATGATAAGACACATTTTCTCTTTTAATATTTGGCAACAAACACTGAATAAATGAAAAGTAAAAGATTTTCAAAGGCCATATCCTTCATAATCCACATAAAAAAAAAATTTATTTGGCAATACAAATTATGAATTTTGTTTCAAGGACTAACCTCATGGCCACCGCCAGTTGAGTCTCTCCTTACACGTCTTCTTAATTTTCTTCCAAATCTTTTAATAGAACTTGCTCTTAAAATATCTCTCTCTGTTGTTCTTCTGATTGGAACAGTTCCTTCTGGGCATGATTCTCCTGAATTAGTCCACAGCTGCAAGCTTTCAATCACTCTCTCTGTGCTCTCATGGCCTTTTGGCATTTCTGGCGGATCCTGTAAATTTTTTTTTTTTTTTTTTTAAATCTTGAAGGAAAATACACTTTTTTTTTCTCAAAGAAAATTTGATTATGTGATCAAACGGAAAATTACCAATGGTTTCTGGCCACTAAGCTCAGGATGGTCAAAAGCTGGTTGAAGATGAGAAAGAACACAGTCAATCACATCACCATCTGGACTCTGCAGCAAAAAAACAAGAAGAACCCATATCACTAAACCAACTACACAACAAGAAAAATTAAATCTTTAACCAAAAAAAAAAAACATCACCAAATAGACAGAGAAAAAAAAAACCTGAATTGTCATGACTGCAGGCTTGTTGACCTTCTTCAAATAAGCATCGACTCTCTTAAGCTTTTGCATATACTTACTCGGCCGGAAAGTTTGGTTTGCCGGTAACCGGTGACCTGCATCTGACACAATGTGGACTGACAAAACAGTGCTAAATGAAGAAGAAACAACAAGTAGGAAAAGGACAAAAATAGGTAGCACTGAAAGTTTGTTGTAAGAAATAGAAGCAGCCATTTGTGAGGAATGTTGTTGTATAGTTGTTTGTTTTGGCATGAGGAAGGTTTGTGTTTGTATGCATTGATGTTGTCTTCTTGTGTTGTTACTACACAACATGGTGGTGGCTACTGGCTAAGCATACAAATCATTCCAAAGTTTTGTCCATGGAAGTGAATCTCTTTCATGTACATACAAAACAGAAAGAGTTAGATTATACAAGTATTCAAATGAAACCCAGTTGCTGTTGCCTCGCCATTTTCAACAATCTCTCACTCTCTCTCTCTCTCTCTCTTTTGAAAGTTGAAAGAGATCCCAGTGTCTCGGTTTTGTGTTTTCTGACAAACACACAGAAACTTCAGGCACGAGCTTGCTTATTAAAATATACCATATTATATAGGTGTCCTTATACTTTGCCAAAGTTTTTACCCATAATGCATTGCGGTCAAAACCCACTGTTTTTTAATTAACAGAATTTGTCTGTGCTTCTTTTACAATAAAATAATTCTTTTTCTTTTCTTTTTTTCACATAAATTTTGAGTTGGATTCAATTGAACCAGTAACTGCAGATTCTTTTTTGTTTTGTTTTGTTTTGTTGATTTTGAGGTGGGTTTTTGGCTATGTATTTGAGTTTTGTGATTCAATTTTTTTTTTATAAATTATAATTATTAATTATTAAATAAAAATTCATAAATAATTAAATTTTAAATGTTTATTGCTATATGCACATCGAAGATTATAAAAAATTGAACTAAAAGAAATCAACATTTTTTTTTTTTGAAACCTCTGACACGGACTTAACCAGAATATGTAAAATCCTAAGCCGCCCTCAAACTCTTACAAATAATCTTAAACCATTTATTACAAAATCACATCGTACACCCAATTTATTTTTTTTCAATACACTAGTTCTAAATTCTTTGGTTTTTCATATTGTAACAGAAGTTTCCAAGTTTGTCAAGTTCAGGAATTTTCAGTGATTACTCTTATAATTGCTTTCTAAATTTGTCATGTTTCTTTAATTGAGTGCAATGATTACTGTGGTGGACTGTTACAGTAGTTCTGTAAAATAATAATAATAATAAATTATCGAAAGAAAATTATCTCTCTCTCATTGCTGTTGCCAGTTGCCCCCTCTACGTCCAAGTAGTGCACATTTTGCACACTTGATGGACCACATCAAATGATCATGTCAAGCATTTCATGATGATGCCCAAATTTTACTTTTCTTTGTGCCTAATTTTCTTTTGACTATTTGCATTAACTTAATAATAATCAAAATTTAAAGAGGCCCTTGAAATGATTTTCCAGAAGAACAGCTTAGTTTAAGAACTAATTTGCTTAACATGTGAGTTGGAACACTTGTTTTTTATTATTTATCCGGCCATTACACACATTCCTCCCCATAAATTTCTCTTAATCCCTCATTAATGATGACTAATATTAACATAATTTATGTTTTAACTTTTGAATTAACCAATGACACGATTCAATGCAGTAGGTGTAGCCTGTAGCACAAGAGATTCTTTGGTGTTACAGTGATATGGGTGACGTGGTATCACAAGCGAATTAAAAAATGACATGTAGAGTTTCTTCACCAATTTTTTAGTTATTTTTTAATTTTTAGCACGCGTGGCAATGGATGATTGACTTGTTGCATAGATGAGGTGGTACATATAAAATTTTCTTCTGTAGGACCATAAATAATAGATCAGGGCAGTGATGTACGAAGACGTGTCAAAATTAACGGTGTCTGATGTCATGGTCAACATGTCAAAGGACCGTATGCCACAAATTTCAACAAGCACTAATTTCGCAATGTACATTTATTTTCAGAAATTTTGAGATAAATTGGAAAAAACAGCCGTTGGTTTTTATTGCATCTATAGATTTGATCCTAAATTCTCCATTTCGTCTTTTTTTTTTTTTTTTTTTTTACTATGCTATGGGTATATTTTTCCAAGGAGATTTCGGGCCGAAATTTATATATGAACGATCTCTAAATGATACATTTTTTTTTATGAGAAATGAAGTGGATCGAACTGTTTTTTTTTTTTTTTTTTTTTTTTGAAAACGATGGAAATTCCGCCACCAAATCACCTATTCTGGGCCGCGACGCAGGTAAAACTACCGGCTATCCCAGGCTCTTACAAGAAGTGCATCCCCGGGATTCGAACCCATAACCTCAAGGTGAGATCCTGGACCCTACACCATCAAGTCACACCCCCTTGGGAACTGTTGTTTTCAAAAGAGATATCAATAAAAAAATATATATTGACTACGTGAATTAATAAATAATTTATGAAAATATTTTTATTACTATCAAATAAATTAAAATGAAACATCCTATTGAGTATTGACATGTAAATATTGATTATTTTTACATTTTACAAGCATCATGCTCATGACAGCTAAACAATCCGAGTGTCCAACGATGAAATAGCCATTTTTGTAACTATTAAATGTTATAATCAAAGCACCTTAACGATGGTTAATGATTTTCACAAATTACTGACATTTAAATACTGACAATCTATCTATTATTAGCACGTCAATATTGACTATTTATATATTATTAGCTTGTAAATGTTGACTATAATTTAAGTGTGTATTAATTTTATACAATAAGGGAGACCTATATAATTTTTTTATAATATACTATCTTATAAATTTATCCACAACATGTCATGCATGGTCAACATGTTCAAATTTCAATGACCATATTCCAGAAATTTTTAAGCATATATTTGGTTGGTCCATAAGTAGTTTTTTTCCTCTTCAGAGTTTTGTGTTCAAATGGAAAAACAGCTTTGAGTTTTAGAGCATCTCTAAATTTGATCATAAATTCTCCATATTAGCATCCGAAAATTCATGCTAGATAATGCCACCAACATAGTTGGAATATTTACACTTTAAAAAAAAAAAAAATATTATCTAAACCCAATCTAAATAATTATATTTATGGGGCAACGTGAATGTTTAGGATCAAAATTTAGAATCTCTCTCTAAATAATTAGAAGATAAAAAGTATTTCTACAAAACACAAGGAACTTGAACATCAACCTACATGCGTGTAAATGGAAGTGATTATAAGCTATAACTGTTCAGTGAGTAATTTTTTGATACAATAATTTTATATGGGTGATGTGGTGTCAACAACAGTACCAACAAATGTATACATATGACATTTATAATTGTATTAAATATAATAATTATTCATTCAATAATTTTTAAATATTAAGATAATATTATGGTTGTATTATATGTTTTTTCTATTAAGTGGGTGTTTCTGAAAGTTCATTATTAATATTTATTGCCACTGACAATAGGTAATATTCTCTCATAGTGCCTCACCATTTATATATATATATATATATATATATATATATATATATATATATATATATATATAAAGATAATTATAGTATAATCTTTACATTAGCAGCACTAAAACCTATATGAGCTAACAATAAGATTACAATATAAATAAACAAAAAGGCAAGTACTGATAATTAATACAGTAATTATGCGGCCAAAAGTTAATGGATATTGTTTCATAAATTATAACCCATATTAATTCACTTATAATTTGGAACAATTATCATCAGTATGTGGGAGCACAAAAAGTATGGGCCCTGAGCCTGAGCCTGAGCCTGGTTATCTTTTTAGGGTTCTGGGTTATGGTTGCTTGGCACTTTCAAATTAAAGACCATTCTTTATTTCTCTCTTCTTTTCAGAAACTAGTACTGTTGAAGGATTGAATAATATTATTGGTCCACATAAAGTCACTCTCATTATAAAACAACTGGCAATTTATTGAAGATCATTAATAAGGTATTGCTTCAATGTAAAGTTTGTCTGAGAAGGAATAGATTCCATCCCCACAATCTATAAAGGAATTTTGCATTTAGGTTTGAAATTTTATTACACATGGCACCCATTTTCTTAAATATTGTGCTAGTGATGTGTGTGTGTATATATATATATATATATATAAAAATTATTAAAGTGAATGTAATTTCCTGGATCATTGTTTATGTGGGTACATTGTTTTTTGACTGGTATTGGTTAAAAGGCTGCCATTGCCCTGCTTTTTTAATTGTAAAGATAAACAGCATTCGAAAAGTTGAAGGTGTAGTGGGGAAGGAAACGTCAAGGTCTTGGAAAAATGAAGTGGGATTGAGATTTAAATTCGATATCGAATTGAATTTTGTGTTGATTTTTTTTTTAATAAATTATGTTAGGTATTATTTAAATAAAATTTTATAAATAATTGAATCTTAATAATACATAATTATACATACGTACGAGATAGAAAAATATTAAAAAAGCCCAGAATAATAAAGGA
Source organism: Zanthoxylum bungeanum (assembly GCA_019454045.1). NCBI lineage: Eukaryota > Viridiplantae > Streptophyta > Magnoliopsida > Sapindales > Rutaceae > Zanthoxylum > Zanthoxylum bungeanum. Next base: position 13,413 of record SKCR01047318.1, read on the forward strand.
CCAACTCTGATGGGTTCAATTAGCGAAATTTGTACAAAAGCAACTGTTTTTGGAGACTATATATATATATATATATATATATTTGTAGTTGTAGATAGAACACGTGCATGAAATTTTATAAAATTAAAACAATATTGTCTTTTATTTTCTTTTTCCACGTAGATTTTTAGTTTCCATATGATTTATTATGTGTACCTTAATTGTAGATTTTATTTGTAGGATTCCAACCAACTTCTTTTGCTATATGATGTGGCCTCAGTCAGAGGCTTATGTAGCTATAATTTATATGGCAAATCTAATTTTTCCTATTACGGATAACAACTTTTGTTTCTTGTGGATCAAGTTTTTTCATAATATTTTTACTTTAATTTTGCTCTTCGTTTTAGTTTCAGGATCTACAAACACTTAATCATGTCATACGTCTACACATGCATATTGATAATAAAGAAAATACAACTTTGTAGTTAGGTTACTACTTAAGAGGAAACTAAAAAAGAAACTATGGCATCACTAGAATAAAAGAAATAAAATTTTTAGATTAATAATAATTTTACTTGACTTGTCAATTGTCATCTCTAGGCATGCATATGATGCAACCCCAATTGAGTGCAAGCATGCTAAACTTTCAAAAGGGTGATATTTTGCTTTCAATATTGTTCTGAAAGATCATATATCAGTATTGTGCCTACAAATTAAAAAAAAAATAATAATAATAATAGCAAATGGGATCAAAGATGCATATAAAAAAAAATAGCTAATATTAATAATGCATGCTTTGTGGTTGAAGATGGTGACGGTTCATCTGATTTTGATGTTGCAACCATGTGAAGCTATCTAATTAATTATATGTATGTATGTATTGATAATATAAAATTACTACTTTTTTTTTTTTTTTTTTCACTATCTTTCTTTATGTATGGAAAGCTGAATATTGTAGCTTTTTTAAAAGTGCTTCAAGCTAGAATGCACTTCAAATTCTTAGTGACCATCGATCACATGGCCTGCTGGCATCGACCATTGCTAAAGATTCAGATTTTATGAGACTAAACTAAAAGGTTGTTTATTTGTTTATTTTCCCTTAATTATATTTGTCAATGTATATAAAACTATTCATTGTGGATTTGGAGTAAAAAAAAAAAAAAATTCCGACCACATGTCGTTTAAATCCATTCATATTGACGACATATAGTAAATATTTAATATTCTATGCCGCTGGTTATATATTTCTACGACATGTCGCTTCAATTGAGGGAATTTCAATGCTTGAAGATGCCAAAAGTTACTCTCCTCTGCTTACACTTGGTGATGAATTTCTCAACTTATAACTTTTTCAGCATTATAGACACTGAATTTCGCATTCGACCTACAATCGAGATTTGTATAATGGGACATCTATAATCCTGCAATACAAAGATAAAGTGAGCGCAAAGTATCTATTCACTAATGTGGTGGATGTCGCAGACATTCTAACACTCAAGTCAGTTAAATAGATGAACGGAAAGAGAGGGAAAAGCAAAGTTTAGGGTTACCTTGACCTTCGCATGGTGATTATCGTGTGGGCGGTAGGTTAGTGTTTAAGGGTGATATGCGAATTCAAGTGTGAGAGCCAAAGCTTGAATGCTTCAAATCCTTGGATCTCATCTCCTTTTTTAGGTTGTGAAGTGGCCTTTAAGTTGGATTAGGATTCCTTATAATGATTGAATTCGAATCATCTTAGGAGAGGATAGTAGAGTCGGGATTGTATCAGGAGTGCCTAGATATTCGGGATTAGGTGTAATCCTTATGGCGTTTGGATTACACTACCGTGTTTGTAGGTACTTCATCATAACCCAAAAACTTAGTTTCCTTATTAAGGAGGGACTAGGACGTAGATTAAGGATGACAGAAAAGTTCGGGCCCGGTCCGGGATCAAAAAATCCCGGGCCAGACCGTAGATTTAGAAGCTCGACTTAGCATATTTAGCCCGGGCTTAAACAAAACAAAAATCTCTAATTGTTGTTTTCTGTTTGTTTGTTGTTTCTTCAGTAATCTTGTGACAATTCCACAAACTATATTTACGGTTATATAAATTATTATGTGTTAAGGATAAAATGAGAAAATAATTTTTTAAATTCACTAAGGATGAATTTTTATTTTTTTTTTAAACCGGGCCGGCTAAAATCTGCCTTGCCGGGCTTATCAAGCTCGGGTCCGGCCCGGCCCATTGTCACTGTACGGGCCAAATTTGGTCTAAGGGTAATTTTGACATTTTGCTCCAGGACCACTACCAAATACACCCCCGAAGCTCTCTAATCAAACCCCAAAGACATGACGCAGGCCCAGGCCTACTGAACACCATCACCCGTAACCGAATGATCATCCAAAGGTCAGTCCACATAACGCCTTGGCTCATAAACACCATTCATAACCAGCCGTTCCAACCTACAACGGGTAAAAGAAGTAAATATCCCTCATGAAGTCGACCGTTACGAGTGATCAAATGTGATTAAGGACATACCCTCAGGAGGGTATAAAGGAAAAGAGGCTTCATGAGGAAAAGGGGGGATCAAACTCTCATAGCTCAACCAGATCCAACTTCTAGCTCTCCTACCCATAGCTTTGGGACATTCTCAAGCTCGCCACTCCTGCCACTTACCGCCCTCACGGCATTCAATGGAATTCAAGGTAGCATCTAACATTGACCTTCCATCTATTACTACATATGTTCATTTACTGACTTGGGCGTCGGAGTGCCCCCGGCACCCACCACACCGGTGGGCAGTACTCCCGCTCACTCTACACCTTTGTTTTGCAGGATCGCTAGCGCCCCCAACTACAAATTCTCGATTGTGGACCTCGGGCGAAAACCAGCGTCTACAATTTGGCGCCCACCGTGGGGCTTAGCGATTTATAAGCAAACAAATCTTACAGCTTACAAGGACTTGCAAACATTACCATAACTTCCAACCCGAGCCTCCAAAAGGAGTTAGAGCAAATCTTATTTACTTCCTAATGACGCGAAGCTCCAGATCACCTCAACTGACTCATTTATTCTACTCTTAATGAGAAATCTATTTACTCCAATCGACGTGAATAAACCATTACTCGGTCCATTGTACACCCTTCTTACAGTCGACATAAGAATACCCTCATAATTCTTCCTCATACCCATTCAACCAAGAAATATTCTCTACCATTCTCTCCGTTCGACATTGATGACATGACAAAATCCACTCCAGACGACTCGACAATAAGGGGATTATCATCTCCACTGGATAAATTAAAAGGACTGCCATCTCCTCCAGGCCACACGAAAGTCACGCAAAAGGACGCCCATGTACCTCCAACATGAAAACCAGCCCAAACGCAAGAGCACATGGCTCGCATGAATTGCAAACAAAAGTAGCCCATGAAGATACCAGCCCACACTTGCAAACGGCAAAGGTCGATCAAGGAAAGGCCCACCAAATGCAGCAAGAAATGCAACTATCTAGCACAATCAAGACCAACTCATGCTAAGGCCCACGAAGCTGGCCTTTATGTCGCTGAAGCCCACTAATATCCCATAATAGTCTTTAAACAAGCTTAGACAAAGCCGAGCACTGATGGCCCACTCGCCAAAATGTTATGCAAAGAAACACGTGCCCAAATGCAAAGTTCACGTGCTTTTACTCATGCATCTGCCACATGAGCCGGCCACGCGCAGAATCAAGCCTAAACCACGCGTGAAGACAAATGCAAAACCATGCACCGGCCCACGTGAAATGCCAGCCCATATCGCCTTGATACACGCAAACAAAAGCTGAAAAGCAATCTCCTGCTACGATCAGACTGCTCTCAGCCCGACAGCCCATTCTCATGTTGTTCTGTCAGCCAAGAAACACGTGAGCAGAGAGGAAAACGACCATGAGCAAGAAACGAAACGCCCAGCCAACAACGACCACCATACACGGCCGCGAAAAGTATACAGCCTCTGGATGGTGCTGCCGAAAGCATGTGAACAAAAATATGTTGAAGTAATCCCAAGTCCCATATCGCTAAGGGCGTAAGTACCCTGCAACAAAAATGCGCTCACGCAAAAAAAATATAATTGTCTTCATTATGCCTCAAGCGCAAGCAGACCCAAGTGCAATTTGTCGCCCAGTGAAGAACATCCTCTACAGTCGGGTCTTGTAGACTGGGCAGGAAGGATCTGTAAAAAAAAAAAAAAAAAAAGCATTGGCGTAAAGAGCTGAAACGCATGGCACTGAGAGAATTACATGCTCAAAGTGTGCACCTTATCGATGTACCTAAAATATAGCCGTATGGGATGCCTGGTCTCGACTTTTGTGTCTCGGTATGTGATGAACTCATTTGGCATATGTGGGGGTCCAGCAATCACACTGACTCGTATCAAACCAAGAAGCAAGAGATAATACTGGACCACAAAAGAAGCAAATTGAAGACCACATATAAAGTCGTAAGAGACCAATCACAGATGTCTGTTTAACATGGTCAAGTCAATCCTTTCAAAGAACTTCTCAAGGTTTGGCATCAGACGAAAATGTCACTCGACAAGGCAAATAAAGAGGTCTAACATGCGTCCATTCGACACTGAATATTCAAGTACTGCTGGCAGTGCAAACACTTTGAAGATGAAGAACAAATATGGGTTTAAGTTTTCTAGAATTCTTGCTGCCTTGGTGGGGATGGCTTGTTTGGTTGCTCATGATTGGGCCATTTGGGCAGGATCAAACGAGAGGCCCTCAGATTGGGATGAAGTTTTCGTTTTTGGGTTGAACTTTGGGCTTGATGGCTCAAATTTCAGGCTTATTCTTGGGCCTGCTCTCGTGGCTTATTATTGTTATCTGGAACAAAATTCAGACTTGTAATGGTATTATATCCATTTCGTGGCTAAACTGGTTCAATTGGAAGGGTTTATAAAAGTGTGTCTGCTGTGACTTGAGTCTTACGACCCTACCTTTTCACTGGAACAAAAGCGGAAGCCTGAGGGTAGATTGAGAAGCTGCACGAGCAGAAGTAGGACGAATTCTGTCCACACATACCTTGGCTTGGATGAGGTTGCTCTGGTTGTTAGGGACCACGACAAATGGGCAATTTGTTTATTTTTATTATTGGCTTTACAACAGCCGATGTGGGATTCATGAGCTTTTTTAAGGGCTTATCGACATTGTAAAGTGTAGGCTTAAGAAGGGTGCTCCGAATGAAAGTTTATCACATGGTAAACGCCACACTCGACATGTAAAGAACCATAGAGAGAGGCTTGAAAGTCTACTGGTTCAAAGAACCCTAAGCATGCTCAGCACATGAATCCATAGTAGAGAGAAAATGTGGCAGTGTAGGGATTATAATTATTCATCACGGTTCCAGGCATACAGGACGCATGTTGATATCTCCACGTCGAAGTCGACAGCACACCACACAAGAAATAAGCTATGACCCACACGCCAAAGGCATACTGACACCACTTGAAGAAAGATTTCCACCTGAGGGCCTCTTGGGGTCTCACGCCTGTCAGTTGGCCCATTCGTCCATGCCCTTGCTTTCCCAACTAGCCCATTCGATCACATCCTATGAGAGATAACTTTATTTGTGTCAAAGATAAGCAAGCCACGTAACACATGCGTGCAACTAGTAACATGAATGGCCTCCAGCCAACTTGCATGGTTCCAGCCGACGTGCATGCAGCCAACATGAATTACTTCCAGCCCACATACATCCATCCAGCCAATGTACGAGAATCCAGTAATGCAAATGTCCTCCAGTCGACGTACACGAATCCAATAAACTCATCTAAGTATAAGGTCTCGTAGACTCCTTTTGACTTTCATTAAATCCAATAGAATGAAGACAATTATATCCTGAACCTTCATCTGGTCCAGTCGACCGGAAACATCCCCCATAGACTCATGTCGAGTCAAAGTTGTAGACATGGATTACACATGTCGTATGACTTATATCTTCCTGGACTCATCAAGTCCAGTCGACCGGGGACATCCCCCATAGACTCATGTCGAGTCAAAGTTGTAGACATGGATTACACATGTCGTATGACTTATATCTTCCTGGACTCATCAAGTCCAGTCGACCGGGGACATCCCCCATAGACTCATGTCGAGTCAAAGTTGTAGACATGGATTACACATGTCGTATGACTTATATCTTCCTGGACTCATCAAGTCCAGTCGACCGGGGACATCCCCCATAGACTCATGTCGAGTCAAAGTTGTAGACATGGATTACACATGTCATATGACTTATATCTTCCTGGACTCATCAAGTCCAGTCGACCGGGGACATCCCTCATAGACTCATGTCGAGTCAAAGTTATAGACATGGATTACACATGTCGTATGACTTATATCTTCCTGGACTCATCAAGTCCAGTCGACCGGGGACATCCCCCATAGACTCATGTCGAGTCAAAGTTGTAGACATGGATTACACATGTCGTATGACTTATATCTTCCTGGACTCATCAAATCCAGTCGACCGGGGACATTCCCCATAGACTCATGTCGAGTCAAAGTTGTAGACATGGATTACACATGTCGTATGACTTATATCTTCTTGGACTCATCAAATCCAGTCGACCGGGGACATCCCCCATGGACTCATGTCGAGTCAAGTTGTAGACACGGATTACACATGTCAAGTGAATTATATCCTGAATCTTCATCTAGTCCAGTCGACCGGGGACATCCCCCATGGACTCATGTCGAGTCATATTGTAGACACGGATTACACATGTCAAGTGAATTATATCCTGAATCTTCATCTAGATCAGTCGACCGGGGACATCCCACATGGACTCATGTCGAGTCATATTGTAGACATGGATTCCACATGTCAAGTGAATTATATCCTGAATCTTAATCTAGATCAGTCGACCGGGGACATCCCCATGGACTCATGTCGAGTCAAGTTGAAGACGTATATTACCCATGTTGTATGACATATATCCTGACCTTCATCTGGTTCAGCTAACTGGGTACTTCCCTAACGGCTCTTATAGAGTCAAGTGCATGATCTTGACCTTCATCTAGCTCATTTGACTGGACACATCCATGATGGATCATGTAGATTCAAGTTCATAACTTGACATTCGTTCGGTTCAATCAATAGGTAGCATCAACGCTCAGGTACACCTACATCGAATGGCTCGACACGCGCATCAAATACTCTCCAAGCCAAGGACTCATTGACTTAGAGAGTAGGGGACAAACTGTACGGGCCAAATTTGGTCCAAGGGTAATTTCGACATTTTGCTCCAGGACCACTACCAAATACACCCCCGAAGCTCTCTAATCAAACCCCAAAGACATGACGCAGCCCAGGCCTACTGAACACACCATCACCCCCAACCGAATGATCATCCAAAGGTCAGTCCACATAACGCCTTGGCTCATAAACACAATTCATAACCAGCCGTTCCAACCTACAACGGGTAAAAGAAGTAAATATCCCTCATGAAGTCGACCGTTACGAGTGATCAAATGTGATTAAGGACATACCCTCAGGAGGGTATAAAGGAAAGGAGGCTTCATGAGGAAAAGGGGGGATCAAACTCTCATAGCTCAACCAGATCCAACTTCTAGCTCTCCTACCCATAGCTTTGGGACATTCTCAAGCTCGCCACTCCTGCCACTTACCGCCCTCACGGCATTCAACGGAATTCAAGGTAGCATCTAACCTTGACCTTCCATCTATTACTACATATGTTCATTTACTGACTTGGGCGTCGGAGTGTCCCCGGGCCCACCACACACCGGTGGGCAGTACTCCCGCTCACTCTACACCTTTGTTTTGCAGGATCGCTAGCGCCCCCAACTACAAATTCTCGATTGTGGACCTCGGGCGAAAACCAGCGTCTACAGTCACTCCTAACGTAAATTAGCCCGATATTGTCAAATGAGACATCAAGTAACATGATTTAGATCTTGTTGAAACTTTTATAAGTCTATGGGCTTTTAGAAGCCTTTAGGTATGAACTTCTTCCTTACCTTTGGAGTGTATGGGCTCGTGGGCCCACTGGAGGAATCACGTGCGTAGATTGAGGGCTGCTGGTAACCTTGTACTAATTGGGTTTTGTTTGATGTGTGGACCTGAGATAATGACATTTGGATCTTTTGCCCAAATTTGGCCTCGATGGAATGCTACTGTTATATGATTTGCAGAATAAGAAACTTGATATAGTAGTTCTAAAAGAACGAATGGCGACGGTCCATATATTGCAATTTGCATATAGAGGTAGCATATTATGCATGCACAGATCAATGCTCTTGCAAAAACTGGAATGATAAAAAGGATCGAAAGTAACACGCATATGAATTTGATTCTCTCAACATTCGATTCTTCTTTCAATTCTGTTTTCTTGTAGAACAAATCTGGAATTATATGCATTTCTTGTTAGACAAGCAAAGCATCATCTTTGAACTTTGTAGAATTCACAAGAAGAATAGGCATCTTCTCATTTAAATGCATTTCACATTACTTTGAATAAAGGTCAATAAAAGCAGCAAAGAATTTAGGAACTTGAGTAGTTCACAACAGTGTAACTCATCATCAGTTATAATTTTTACACTTGCATAGAGACTAAAATGTCATCAGCAACAGCAATAAGGGAAAATGCAAGGGCAACGGGAGAGGCTTCTTGCAATGGCATTGTGCGGCGGATAGTGAGCCTTCCGCGTAGCATTATGGGGGGATTTTCAAGAGCAATGGGTCATGGTATTGATCTAATTGGAATAGGAGGAAGAAGACATCATCTTCATCAAAATCAACCACTAATGAACTTCCAATGGCCACAACATCCCCAAGAACCCTTAATTGTACCAGAAGAATGGGCATTTCTAACAAGTTTTGAGCAGCAGTATGGCTCAACACATCCATTCTTTTATGCTTGTCAGTTCATGGAGGCTTTGAAGATAGCTGAAGATGAACATAAGTTTGTGTTCATGTACCTTCATTCACCACAACACCCCTTTACTCCCTCTTTTTGTAGGGACACTTTGTGTACAGAGCTTGTAATACAGTTTCTTGATGCAAATTTTGTTTGCTGGGGAGCACTTGCTGATAGAGGAGAGGGTTTGCAAATGGCTGCAACATTGAGGGCTTCTAGTTTCCCTTTCTGTGCTGTTGTGGCTCCTGCTCCTGTTAATACAATAGCAGTGCTACAACAGGTTGGTTCAAGTTACATGTTACAAATTTTGTTCTTATAAATGTGATATCCCCTGAAGGAAAACAATCAAATGCCAAATGCTATTACAAAAAAAATTTCAGCCTCTCTATAAATAGTTGAATAATTAGTGGGGGGTCAAATATCATCATATTGACTTGAATTGTTACCCTGATTTGTCTATATTTTCAGATGGAAGGGCCGATTTCCCCAGCAGAGGTGGTGGAGATTTTGCAGAGAACAGTTGAGGAGCAAGGGGTGGCTTTTGGTGGTGCTGGTGCAAGGGCAAATGAGGAAGAGAGGATAAGAACAAGAGCCATGGAAGAAGAAAAGATAAGAGCAGATCGTCAGCTAAGAGAAGAACAAGACACCGCATATCTTGAAACTCTCAAGTTAGACAAGGTGTGTGCCTAGTACTTATGCTTCTAATCCCTTCAAATTCATCAAAAAGTTTTAGGTGACAGTTTTTCAACACCTCATCATGCTAGCGTTGTTGTAATCTACTGATGATCAGGGCTGGTCTTCGGGTTACCGGGCGAGACATCCGTTTATGCTTTCTAGATATTTTTTATTATAACTCCCGAGAAACTAATAAATAAGGATTCTAAATATTTTATATTAAAAAATTATGTTACGATCAAGAGTCCCAAAATGTGAAAAAATAGTTTTAAACTTCGAAGATATCAGACCAGACTTGTTAGATGATATATAATCATTAGTAGATTATTAATTTCATTATGCATCCCTCTGTATATATGTAGGAAAAGGAGAAACTCAAACATTTAGCTTTAGGAGGAAGAGTTCAGAAACCAGCAGAAGCTTCAAACAAAGCAAATTATGAGAAGTTTAGACCCAATACAACACAAAAACAATATGGTAATGCAAAAATAGCTCCCAGTAGAATTAGAGAAACTCAACACAAGGAAGCTACAAACAAGGGAAAGGATCCTCAGCTTACACAGGTACAGCTGTTAATAGTACAACCCATTGTTCCTTCATCTTAGGATTAGTCACTGTTGACAATGATATTTGATCAGATATTGATTCGATTTCCGAATGGAGAAAGAAGAGAGCAAAGCTTTTTGTGCACAGAAAAAATCCAGTCAATTTACAGATACATTGATTCGTTGGGCTTACCTGGTATTGGAAACTACAAATTAATATCAAGCTTTCCAAGAAGAGTTTATGGTGTTGATCAAATGGGAATCACTCTTAAAGATGCTGGTCTCCATCCTAGAGCAAGCCTGTTCCTAGAGCTTCAGTGATTCCACTTACATTTACATAGGAAACAGACACAAAGTGCATGTCACACGTGCACCGGTGCACGTGTGAAAATTCATGCTAATAATGTTATGTTTATAAAGTTTGTAATTCAAATGACGTGTCACCAGTCACCACTATCAAATATTATTATGTACCGTTTAATATAGAGTTTGTTGAATTTATAAGTTAGCTTATATTATCAGTATAATATTTATAAGTATTATATTCTAGTATAATACTCTCTACTAAACGGTGGGTTAATCGTCAATTAATATAAAATGACTATTTATTTCGGTGTTGATGATCTTTTCCCAGAATCACTCGGATTATACATCCCATCTTAAAATAATATCACAACTTTAATATGCAAATCTCATTTTAAGAAGTGAAGTATAAGGGTACTCGTTAGTATTTTTCATTTTAAAATAAATATATAATTTTGGGTTAAAAGTGAAAAGAAACATAAATGCATAATATATTAATTTTTTGGCTTACACCGCTTCACGCCAGTCAACACAATCAAGATTCAAGACTAGAGATGTGAGAGCTCAAAGCTTCAGAAAATGGCGCTTCTTGGTTAGTTCGATCAAATTGACTAAAAAACCAATTCGAAACTTCAAATTTTCAGTTAAGAATTGTGTAGCAGATCCAAATAAATCACGTAAGGTGCTGCCCTACTCTCTGTTAACTACTATTTTCTTGCTCAATTAGCTTCTGCTACACCTGGGTTATTTTTGTTTCATGGAAATTTGCTGATAAAAAATTAAAGTTTTGAACTTTACTTTAAGGTTCTTGTTATTGAGTCTAGTGTTTGATGATTGAGGAACCACGGGGTTTCTAGTTCATGCTCAATTTTAATTAGCCAATAATCTCCAAATTACTTTTAAAAGCCTTTTGGAACTGCATTGTTTAATGGGATTTAACGGCTTCATTAAAATATCCAACTTTGTTGGCTTGATTGGGCATTGTCCACAATTTTGTGAATCATTAACGGTTCATATTTGTGAAAATCGCAGCAGGTTTTGCACGTGAAGGAGAAGCTTGAAAGAGATTATAGCAATCTCCCAGTTGGGAAAAATGGAAGAGATGATGAAGATTTGATTCTCTGGTTTCTAAAGGACAAAATTTTCCGTTGAAGCAGCTGTTGCAAATTTGATTAAAGCCATTGTATCCTTAATTAGCATTTTCTGGTTTCTATGGGCTTTTTATGTGAAGGGATCATATGACAACATTTCATTCATGGCTTACAGATGATAATTTATTTCGTGTAATGGAGATTGAACAGTGAAGGATACTTTTTGTGACTCTGTACATTGTACAGTTTTCCTATTTAGTTTTACCTATAAGAAATGGCGTCAAGAATTTAGAGTGTCTGAATTGAATGAAGAGTCTGTAGAAGGTATTGTTAGAACTGGAAAGGCATATGTTCTTGATTTGCTGGACGTGAACGAAAGACCAGTGCTAATACTGGAGGCATCAAAGCACTTACGTGCCCGATGTCTTGAGTTGGTGACACCTTCTTTACAATTCTGTCTTTGCATGAATTTATTTTTATGATTCCAGTTAATTGTGTATTAATTTCTGGCATGGGACAGGTGCATGATCCTGTTGAGGATGAGAAGCTCTGCGTATTTTTGGTTGAGAAGTCATTGCGCAAGCTTCCACCTGGGAAGGAGCAAATACTTGGAATATTGGATTTAGAGGCTTTGGAATCTTAAATTCTTAACCTTTTTGGTAACGTTGATGTATTAGTGCTGATTTATTAGATGAACAATTGAATAAATTTCATTTCAGAACATGAATTTCTTTCCCTAATTGCCTGAAAATGATGATAGGATAGGATCCCTTGACTTGATTTCTTTGTTCTTATGACAGTTTGATGTATTTTACTATTATTATCCGAAGCGGTTGGGTGAAGTTCTAATTACCACTAATTTTTTATTTTTAAAAAAAAAAAAAGGCAGGCATGAACTTTTCTTTATTATCATTCTGTTTTAATCGTTATTTTGTTCTTAAAGGCGAAATTTTGCTCAGTGGAGAGACTGTTAGGAAGTATTTATTTCACTGAAGAAACTGTCCCAGACAACTTTAGAGCCTAAAATGTGGGCAGCGTTGCTCTTTAACTCGAGCTGAACATAAAATTTGAAGCAACGATTGGTGGGGTGCGCCTGGCCCTTGCTGTAGTGCAACGCATGGGCGACGCTTGAGGACCCCAGCAGCAAGCTACCGATTTGAGTCCTCCCCCTAAAAAAATTAATTTAATATCATGTGGACCAATGGCCCACGTATCAGATATTAAACTGATAAGAACAGATACTACACTTGATCTTAGCCAAAAGGCCGAGAAAGGTATGAGTTGTTAGATGTTGAAACCGCTCTTTAATAAGCCATTTGTATTTGGCTCCTGGACTCTCCTCAGCGATGTGGGAAACTGGGAGTTCTTATCTTCTCTGCTCTAAATTCTTTGTTTAACACAAAAAATGTCCTTGGTTTCAATAGCCACAGCAGGTTCTTTGTGAAGGATGTCATTTGCATCGATCATTATGAACAAAATAACTTTTGCATCTCAAACAATTTTTTGATTTTATTTATTAATATTTTGACAAATTACCCTATAATCACATTGTATGTTGTTTCAAATCCATTTAATGTATGGGCATGGTTACGTGCTATGCAGATTTTATAATAGCTATAAAACAATCATTAGAACACAAAAAATAATAATAATAATAATACTGCATTGTAATCCTAGTTCTGAGTGTGGGTGTGTTAAATTAAATTGATAAAAATAGTCTGTGAATTAAACAAATGATGACGTCCCATCAACCCACACGTGGCACAATTTCAAGAAAATGTCATTATCTTAATGTTGATTACAATTTTAACCCATTATAGAAACAAAATTACAAATGATGCTAATTAGTTTAGGATGGAAGATGAATTAAGTTGATTGTAAATTTGTAATTGCAGCCTAATGACGCATTAGAGATAATGACTCGAAACAGGGACAAGCTCGTAAAATTATTTCGTTTTCTACAAGTAAAGGCATCTTCCCTCGAGCCTGGAGAGAGCGAACAAGCATGTTGACCAAGCTAGTGTCTGAGACTCTCACTCTGCTGTGTGTAGTTGTTGGTCTTTGTAACGCGATCGAGTCGCCGCAGTATGAGGTAGTACACAAGGAATCGGATTTCGAAGTCAGGCTCTACAGAGACTCCACGTGGATTTCTGCCCTTGTTCGTGAAGAACTCTCTTTCCCGAAAGCCACCTCACTTGGCTTCCACAGGTACCGCCTTTGAATTTAAAGTGTCTAGGTTGGTTAAGTGATATTTGTTATTTTGAGTTTGAATTCTAATATTCTATTATTGGAAGTTTGACTCGCATGATACAGAAGTTTGTCGATGTTCTCAAGCTACAAATTTTTTTGTTATCAAAACTTGTGCTCAGTTGATTTAGATTTCAAAGTATCTTCGAGATTAGGGTTCAGATGGCAAAAATCCTGACAAATATCATGGGGTCTGATATATTAGTCGGTTGATTAGAGGATTAGTGACATCCAAATATGGAGAAATTTTTTTTATTTATTAAACAGATCGGATATGGATATTGTCATCCCAATTAACCTCTTCTACGAAATTCCAAAAGACGAGTAACTTGGCACTGTGTTAAACATCTAGAGCCCGACCTGAATGGCAGCGCATGTCCAGCTTATTATTATCCCTAATCAATGGCCATTAAGTTAAAGAAGCTAGGTTGATTAGTAGCCTGACGCAGCTTGCTTGATTGGTCGCTTTATGCCAGTAGTCACTCATCCAAACCTTAAAAAAAATGTAGGTAATTCGACCAAACATGATAGTTGTCGTCTTCTGATTTGCATAATTCTTTCTTCCTCTTGTTCTTACAGGTTGTTCCAGTATATTGAAGGTGCCAATCTAAACTACTCTCGAATTGCAATTACGTCTCCTGTTGTGACAAGCATAGTTCCAGAAGCAGGTCCTCTTCACTCATCTGCTTATGTTGTCAGTTTGTACTTGCCTACGAAGTTCCAAGCTGACCCGCCAACTCCCTTACCAGAACTTCATCTGAAACCCTTTGAATGGGGCAGTCACTGTGTTGCAGTCAGGAAGTTTTCTGGATTTGCAGTTGATGAAATCATCGTGAAAGAGGCAGAGAAACTTGCCACCAGCTTGAGGAGGTCTCCTTGGGTCAACTCTACTTCTTCTGACAGTGGATATGCTTACTCCATTGCACAGTATAATTCTCCATTCCAGGTCATCTGCCTTGTTAATGAAATTTGGGTGGACATTGATGTTTCTGGAATAGACAGTTGCAAACCCAGAGTCATAGCTTCATATTGAATAGAGATATTGCAGAATGATTGAGCTAAACTTGAATGAATGTATTCTCAATACTCCTATCTGTATGTATATGTAATGAAAGTCTATGTAAACTAGATGGTACTTTGTATTTACTCAAACGTTGGTGTTTACTGTGAAGAATACTAGTAATTAATCACAATGTTTATTTGTATAGAGAGAATCGACGTTTGATTATTGTTCTGCCTTAGATGATGCCCGTAGCAGGGACCTGGTGGCAATGGATGGTTGGAAAGATAGAGAAAAGATGATGGGGTGGTAAACTTTTCACATCAAACATAGGAACAACAAAATACAATCATTCTTGCAACTCAAACCCATCAAACAAAATTGATTGTCACTACCAATATGTCCAATGGGTACAGAAATTTTTCAAGAAATTCTGAGACCTAAAAGAATGAATGAATTGAAAATTTAAATGGTATAACAACGGTATACTCACTAGATCTCTTAAATCTGTGCTGCTGTCGCCAAATATTAGTTAGGCCGGCGTTTTTGATGAAATATGGCAAGAGGCAAAGACTGCAACAGCAGGACGCTTCCTGCCTGGCATAGGCAGCTTGATTTGACTGCAATATACAATAAATAGAATAAAGAGAAGGAAACCAAAAACAAATATGGGAGATGATATGAGCTCAGTTTTCTTAAGAATTGGAAAGGACGTATGAGCTCTGGTACTGCTTTTCCATAAATATTCCCTTCAATGAGTGCAGCACCTAATGTCCAAGAAAGATCCGCAGGACCAAATATGATCTCTGCATCACCAACACATAGAGCTTCCTGAATGAGTGATGTCATATAAGGCACCTGAAAACAATATTGTCCAGCAGCTTTGTTTAAATCAGTCCACCATCTTGAACATAACTGCTGGCCTCTGTCCAATATTCTGGTCAAATTAGCTCTTGATTTCAAGTTTAATTTGTTGTAAACAACAAAAAATCCTGATAAAGCATGAAACCGTCCAGTTGGGTGGTTGACAGCTGTCAAGTTAAGTATATTTCTGCCTGCATAATGGAAGAAAGCTATCAGTTACAAAATCCTGCCCATCCTATCAATGGGGCAAAAAAGAGCAAGCATCCTATAGGCACAGCTAAGACATAAAATAACATTCATGACAAATACATAACTGGTTCAGAAAGAAAATCTTGGTTAATTATTTAACTCATTCATTACAAAGACTAATCACAGAATGTTTTGCTTCAAGACTACCCTATCAATCACTGACTGGGTTTTCATAGTGTCAATGCATACATGAATGGAAAGCAAACAAGTCAGAAAACATTGAAAAAGTTGCATTTCGCAGGTTGCATTTAGTCTTAAAATTCAAATGAGGCGTTATTCTTCTGCTGCATATTTGGAGATCCAATCATAAGAATATTGTTATCAAGGGGAAAGTATGCATAGCAAATGACTATTCAGAAGTTTGGCATCATGTATTTACAGATATTAAGATTGTGACACGTGATTGCAAAATTAAGTATTGTGATGCTTCAAAACTTACTGTCAGAAGAGGACGAGCTGGATTTGCACTTTACACCCCTTGTCGGCTGTGACCAATCTGAATTGCTTGAATTGATGGCAACGGCCCTTGCAATCCCCTTGCATTCCTCCCAATTTGGTTCTCCAATCAGATAAGTAGAAGTGAATGCAGTTTTCTTCACTTGACTACTCAAATTTCCTTCAGCAACATTTAGCCCAAGACAACCATTGCAAGTATAATTTTGCAAAAAATAAGAACTGAGACAGGGATGCCTTATTTCAAGTCGGTCACCTCCACCTTCTCTGGGTGTCTGTACTTGGCTAAGCATAGCAACTGCCCTATCAAATGCTGCATTCAAACCAAATGCTGGCAGCGAGTATGCTAATACACGATATTTAATCAAGCCAATCTCCGGTCTTATCAAGTGCTCATCATCTCCTGTGCCATCGTCTTCCATCACAACCTGCAGTGATGAACCTCCCAGATCCAGAAGCCCCAAGGTGGGTGTCCTCGTCGAATTTCCAAGACTCCCCATTTTATAATTCAAAGCAACCCAACCAAAGTAAGCTTCCTCTTTCCCACTCAAAACCCTTATCCAACTCTTCTTATATGTAAACGAGTGTTCCTTTACAACAGTCTCGACATCATCCAAAATCCACCTAGCATCCTCGACTGCCAGCCTCCTTAGTCCAGCAGTAGCTAGCACAAATATAGGAGTCTCTCTGTGTCTCTCAATTGGTACCAACTGCTCTGCCCACAAAATCAATGGTTCCAAAGATGCCCTCACTCCCGAAGCATTTCCAATAAACTTATCCAAACCCGGCTCAGTCTGCATGCAATGGTACTGACAAGAATCTTTCCAAAGCAAACTCTTGGTTGAGTTATCTGGATAAGAACCCACCAAAACCGGCAGATTCTCACTCTCTGCATCTCTCGTTTTCCATTCATACACATTCACTCGTGTTCCAGTGCTTCCACAATCTACAACTACAGTATAATACGAACCACTTACTAGATTATAAGCTCTCCCCTTTTCAAACACATAAAATACACCAACAAATAGCAACACTACAGCTAATACAATTGCACATACCCTTAATACCCGTTTAAATAAAGCGAATTCAGTGATTGAGAGCTTCTGTTTTGAAGGTGATTTAGGTTCCATTATTAAAATAATCACCCCCTCAACAAATTGCAATCCCAGTATAGGTTTCAGATCCTGCTTGCTTTAGAAATCGATCAAGCAGGAAATTCCATAAAACCCATATCGTAATATCAGTGGAAAATTCTTTGAAATAAATTGAATCAGCAAGGAATGTTAAATTTAAGATCCTGAGTCAAACAAAATCATATCGAATCTAAAGTTGATTCCCAAATTATTATGTACTGATATGTACCTTGCGTGTGCCGGAAAAAAATAGAGACCCGCCAATCACTGCGTCCTCTCTCTATCTCTCAGAGTGGAGCGAGAGATCGTAGAAAGTCCCGCTGACAATTGAAATCTGAAATGAAATCTAGAGCTTTATATGTGAGTCGTTGAAAGAAGCCCAGGAGTAGGACCAAGGTGGCTAGGCTGTCCAGTTAATTATAACTCAAATGAATAATTGAGAATTAAGCGGTTAATTAATTCACTAATCCTGCAAATACTAGTTATTTTGGATATTTTTTTTTGAGTAATTCTTTGATGCAACGGAGGTATAGGTGACGTGATACCACCAACGAATTAGAAAATGATATGTATAATTTAATACCTATTTTTTAGTTATTTTTTTAATTTTTTAGCACGTGTGGCAATTGATGATTGGTTTGTTGCATGGATGACGTGGTACCTCTGTTGCATTGCAAATTTTCTCTTATTTTTGAATCGAATCGAAAAGGAGAAATTTAACTGAATCAACTTAAACTTTTATTTTTATTATTATTATTATTATTATTATTATTACTATCCCCAGTGGAGTCGCAGACTGTGGGACACAGAAACTGAGCGACGCATGCTGTTCTAGGCTCGCGGCCTAGTTGGGAGTACAGAGTAGCCCGCGGGGGACTAAACCGGAGAATAATGGAGTCGCCACCCGGTGTGAACCGGAAAATGAGATTTAAGGCCGCACTCACCCCTCGCAAGGGAAGACATCAAACCGTTGGGTTCAGAATGGTCCCTTACTTATACCACTTGTAATAAAATGACTTGTGCAATAATCTAACCAAGCCTAAGTAATATATTTCCAATGATAATTTACCCATAAGTTCGTATGCATATATCAACAAGTTCATCTAAATTTACATGTAACACATATCTGAATTTGCATACAGCCTATTTGCATGTAATCTATGTCTCAATTTGCATACAGATAAATTGACATACGGAAAGCATACAATTTCACATTGGTAGACACATAAGCGCAAACAAATAACATTCATACAAGCATGTATATTAAGGAAATACAATTAAGCGCACGACGGAAATAGATACCTAAAACGGTACTGCAAATGCATAAGGTAAAAAAAAAGACAACTATATGCTAAAATAGACATGTCGTGATATGATGAAAATGACTCAGTGCAGTGGGTGCACGTTCGTGCAGCGTTCGAGAACGCGTTCGAACGGAACCAGACCTGATGCATGATGAAACCAAGAAAATGTGTGCACGTTCGCGTAGCGTTCGAGAACGCGTTCGAACGGTAAACAGAAGGTTCGCGTTCGTATATTGTTCGATGACGTGTTCGAACAGAACCAGACCTGATGCATGATTAAACTAAGAAACTACGTGCGCGTTTCCGTAGCGTTCGAGAACGCATTTGAACGGTAAACAGAAGGTTCGCGTTCGTGTGGCGTTCGAGAACGTGTTCGAACGGAACCAGGCCTGATGCATACAACACATACATAAACAAACAAATCCACAATGTAGGACCTCACGTATCCGATTGAACTCATCTCGCATCCAATCGAACATACACTATCTGGCGCGGCAAAGTATCATGATAAAGGATTTTAACCTCTCAAAATAGATTACCTTTAATCGCACTTACTAAGCTCATGCGCAAACAACACAATACATATATAAAGAAGTAAAGACAACGATATCGGACTTCGTGTATCCGATTGAACATATCTCACATCCAATCGAATATACATTATCCGACGCGGCAAAGCATCGTGGTAAATGATTTTAACCTCTCAAAATAGAGGACCTTTAATCGTACTTACTAAGCCAATGCGCTTTATCACCAATGCATATAAGAAATAAAAGAAACAGTATCTGACTTCGTATACCCGATTGAACACATCTTACATTCAACCGAATATACATCAACCGGCGCGGCAAAGCATCGTGGTAAAGGGTTTTAACCCCTCAAAATAGGGGACCTTTAATCCGACTTACTAAGCCCATGCGCTCGATCACATCATTATGCGAACGAATAACATGCAGAAATTAAATAATGAATATAAAAACACATCAAAACAACAGAAAACGAAATATACGCCGTTTACTCAAGTAGTACGTGGAGTTGTAACCCGAGTACAGATCATACTACCCTCCATTCGGAATCGGCTATGAAATTTATGTCCGGGTTTCCATCCTATATACCACAAGAGGCGACACATTTTCCATTTTATTCACAGCCACAACATGCATTCACAAATGACTCTCATGCGAATAGAATTCAATAAATAATTAAAAGACGAATATAAACTAATGAGAAAGGTGCCCTCAGGTCTAACCTTTTATGTCGACTCTCGGAAGTACGGTGCACGGTCGTCGGAAAAGGAGGATGCTCTGCAACTCATCTGGTTCACAGGTTCACGCCTTTCCTCGCTGTTCCACTGCTCGAGCTACTGTTTTGACTCCGATTCGTTGCTATTGCTACTGTATTCTGGTCACAATATTGGCTTACTGGTTTTCGGTAAATAAGAGACTGTTTTTTAGGTGTTTGGGCTGCTGTTTGGGGGTGTATTTTCGGTGGTGATGTTATGTCTGTATGGCTGCTGCTTTATGCGTGTATGTAGCTGTTGTTTATGGGGTTCTGCTCACTGTTTTTATAGGTGTATTTTCGGTGGTATGAGGTGTTTGGTGGCTGTGATTTTCGGTCATACGAGGGAGAAGAAAATAAGTTTTTTTTTGCTTGTTTTGTTTGTGTATGTGAGAGAGCTTTCTTGCTTGTCAAATGCGTGTCTGTTGGAGGGCAGGATGGCTTTGGTTTTGGCTTGTTTTTATAGACAAAGTGAAAAGGTGAGTCCTTGCTTGACAAGGAAGAGATCTTCTCATAAAAGGGAGATATGATTTGGTTTCACGTAAGGTAAATACAAGACAGGAGGGACAAATTTAGGCTTGATTAGGAAGTTAGTATTTAATTTGTGTTGATTAGGCATATAATATTTTAAGTTAGGAATAATATTGGTTGATTGATTTTAATTAGGCATGATTTTATTTAATGTTTTATTTAATTTGGTATATGATTTAATTAATATTTTATTTAATTTGGTATATGATTTAATTAGTGTTTTATGGGCTAAATGGGCTTGGGTAGGGGTGGGCATCGGATCCGATCCGATCCGATTTGCAAATCCGAACGAATCTTGTTGGTCCGGTTCGACGAATTTCGGATCGGATCGAAAATTTTTTTTTTTTATATGCAAAACGACGTCGTTATATATATAATATAAAAAAAAATCGATCGGATAGGATTTTATCTGATCCGATCCGATCGCTCGATTTTTTTGACTCAAACCCACCGAATTCGGATCGGATCGGACCAATCCGATCCGAAAGATGATGATTTCGGATCGAATTGGTCCGATTCGATTCGATTCGAATTCGGATCGAACCAATCCGATTCGATCCGATCCGATCCGATAATATCGGATCGGATCGAGTTTGATTGTTTGATTCGATCCGATCGAATCAAACAATCGTGGGCATTTCGGATCGGATAGGATTCGGATTCGGTCCAATCCGATCCAAATCCGATAATGCCCACCCCTAGGCTTGGGTGTGAGGCTAGCAGCAAAACCAGAAATACCGATTCGAACGCCTATTTGAACGCTACACGAACGCCCGCAATCTGTTTGACGTTCGAACGTGGTAACGAACGCAGAACGAACGAAAACAATGAACTTGTGAAATGAATCTGATGGCATGCTCCATTCTGAATTTCCTCTTCCGACGTCCGTTTCCCGTGACTTCCGTGACTTAAAAGATTGTGCCTCCAAATGAGACTCATCATAGGGACTTATATGCAAAATGCAGTGCCTACACCATCGCTGTAAGTTTTTCTCTATATAGTGGATTCAGGTGGTAGCCTATACCCGTAGTTTTTTACTCGCAAGAGTTTTATATTTCGTCACCAAAATTATTGTGTTGATTTTGTGTGATTGATTTAATTTACTGCTTTAATTTATTATTATTGTTTTTATATTTGCAGCATAATTAATTGTTGGATATTGTGGTTGCCTGTTAATTTATTCATAGTAGCAGCAATCAGGACTTGTCTTGTTATTGCGTTAAATTTCGCATAGGGTCAGAACCTTAGGCTAATCGTGAATTTTCACTCTCGATTGCTTATCTCTGATAGGTGGGTTCGATCGGTTAAATCACAACCAAGATTCATGTTGGAAAAAAAAAACAAAAAGATCGGAAGAAATCAAATAAAAATCAGATCTTTATTACAAACCGCACTTTGATATTTATTACTGTTGACAACTGTTTATTGTTTTAAATGTGATATGAGAAATTAACCCCTCAAACAAACCTCCCTAAAGCAGTGAATTTGTTTGGTTAGTAGGGAACCAAAAGTAAATTTAGCAACCATACAATAAAAATACAGAGACAGTGATTTACGTGGTTCAGCAAATAGTGACTATAACCTACGTCCACATAAGAAATTAGGTTTATTTTATTACTCGCTCGGGGTTAAGACCGACCCAAGCTACAAGTGGAAGGGAAGTACAAGAATACAAAAAATAAGTCATTCGGGTCTTACAACAAGCTCAATACAAATCTCTCAGATGGTCAGATGCTGAAATGTTTTATCTCTCTCTATATCACTAACTATTCAACTCACAACTTATCTTTAGACATTGAGATATAAAATTTGATAACCATTGAATCTGAGACTTCAACCCCTTTACATAAGCTCCAAAATCCATTGTTCTACCAACCAATGACATCAGGCATTGTCACCAGACCATCATCGCCCTATGTTGTTTTTCCCCAACTACTCAATAAACAGTTGTACTGTCACTTAGTCCAACCACATATGTCAGTGGAAACTCATCATTATAAACTCTTAACCACTGCTACACACTTTGTTGATGTTACAACATATGACTCAACTGTTCTGGAACTGTTATGTCATATGAATAGCTGACAGTCTTATTCCATTAAGAGCCAATGATTAACTCTTATCATCATTAGCCTTCTTGAAATCCAAACTCCCAGATAAAGCATCCATCATGAGACTTATCCCTATAGAATCTCATATTCCAACTTAGGGCATACGTCATATGAATTAAATATAAATTGGTCTATGATCACATATTCGTTCCTCGGATCAGTATATCGAGGCAAATGATAGTTGTCATAAGCTCCCTCTAACTTTCTTAACCAGGTCGGGTTCAATAAATTCTCTAAAATCCATAAATTCACAATTCATTCATTAGGTCGGGTCGGCATGGTATTTCACTTCATTTCTAACACACTCTGTTTTTTGGGTGAACTCTTATGTACAACAGGGTCGAGTCATTCTGTCAAACTCCGTCTATGTTTGCATGTGATTGAATCTTTATTATCTATTTTTGACTAAGTACAATTCTCATTCCGCCTCTCCTCGGTATTTGAACATTCCTCATGGTAAAACCATATCAATAATCACTATTTAATAGGAAACTCGAAATTGATAGATAAATAATTATATAATTTCGGGTTGTTAGTCGTGTTATCCCTATGTTTTTATTTCGTTGTAGTAACCAACGATCACTTATGCTCAGACTTGAATGTATTACGGGTTCGCTAGTACTAGATTGTCATACTGATTGCAAGTTATATATACTGACATAATCATTAAATGAATATATTAAATCAATTTTTATTATATCTATTATTCTTGTAATATTAATTTCATTAACTATATCTAAATATACATAGTAAGCTTGTAAGACACTATTAAAACATTCTAATTTAAATGATCAGAAACTGTGGAAATAAGATAAAATAATGATATGCCTTTAAAATATCCGTACAAGTTTGTTTCATCATAAAAAATTAAAAAAAAAATACAAATTACTTATTTAAATTATAAAAAAATTACATATTTTCCATTTCATTAAAAGAAAAAAACACAATCAGAAGAGAACTCACTACGTCTCCAGCTCTCTAGCCCTCGCTGGCTCGCTCCCTCTCTGTCCGATCTGAAATCACGACACTGTAATCCGTTGCTTTCACTCTTCACAGATCTCCCTCCACAAAACCTATTTCTGTTGCGATCACTCAATTCCCGTGACGTGACGTTTCGTTTCTCATTCTCGCTTTCTCGCTAGGGTTTCCTCAAAACGCACCGTATATAACTCTTTTCTGATCTCAGGCAAGTCCTTATATTCGAAACTTTATTTTTGTTACTAATTTATGTCACTGTTTGTTTGTATCTTTATTATTTTTATGGGAGTTCTTTCATAACTCTGGAGGATTTTTTATTTTTTTTTGGGTACTTTAATTGTGGCCTTCATTTGTTTTCAAATTTCATTTTTTTTTTCAAAATGCTCTGTGATGGAGTTTGTAGAAGAAGACGTAAAAAAGAAGAAGAAGCATAGTAGAAATTCAGTATAAGTTAATGCACTATGATATCTATTTGTCGTAGGTAGACATTGCATTTTAATTGGAGCATGTGGAGGAATGACATGTTACAGAATCAACTTTCAAATTTAGTGCCATTGCATTTTTTTCATTTGTTATTTATCTTCCAGTGTATAAGCCAAAGCGACTGTAATGATTGTTAATGCACATCACATAGTATTATGAATTTGAGTACTGGTTGTTAAACCGACCTTGTAGAGTATTTTAACATGCCAAAACATAAGTGACAGGATAGTTGTTTGTACTGTTACTTTCCATGCTTAATTAATCAATCCATATAAATATTAGAAGAGCTGGGTGACATGGATCTTTCAACCGGCTTTCGTGTTATTAGATTTTTTTGGTATGTTGTAGTTTTATTGGGGGATGCTGCTTTTCAAGCAGTTTATAAGTTTTTTGGTCACTATATTCAAATTTTTCCCAAAACTGTATTTGCCGATAATATTATGTTATGCTGATTAATTTAATTCGTGTCCTTTTTCCTCAGACTGCTTCAAATTTGATTGAATGACCTTGCAGAGACAGTTGAACCATGACTTCAAGTATGATGACTGGAGAGCGAAGGTACACTGTTTTATTTTAATTACGGAATAAAATCCCTCAAACACTTAACTACTTTTGGGATGGTAGTCATGGTCCTAGTTGCATGTCAATGTTGAGCGCTATTGCAGTATAGCAATTCACTGCAACTCTTTCCCACCTTCTCAATGTCTGGTAGCTGCTGTCGCTGTGACCGACTTGGAATGCCTTATTTGGCATCTGAATCATGCCAAGCTTTGGTATATTGTTGGGGACAAAAAATATCTAGCAAAGTTTGTTACCAAGACTTGAAATTATTGGAGGAACAGAAACTAAAATAGGAATTTTCAGTTCACAGTAATGTTAAGTGCGTGCTGGATTTCCTTCTTTTGCATCTCATAAATTTTAACATCAATGTTGTAGGAATACATTAGAGAGCCTGACTAATTAACAGCTATTTGATTCTGTTGCGCCTTAATCCGAACTTTGGTCTGGCCTTCAGGTTTCTACTTTATCATGAGTGAAGTATTGTTAAATTAATTTTCATCATTGTGAAGAAAAAGAGCCCGGCTTGTTGTCATACTCCTACAAACTTGTTTTTATTTTCAGAGATTTTTCTGGTGGACTCAATATGCACTTTGTTAAAATTCTTAACATTTGTTTATGTTCTTAAATGAGCTTCTATCTATGTCAGAAAGTTGTAGGTAGTATGTCGTAAAGGTGGTGGAGGGATGGGGTATTTACATTTTCTTCTCGACCATAATATATCAGCCCCTTCTCATTTTAAAGAATATTTTTGTGTTTTGTGAAAATGGATGTATGTTGTATATCTTTACTAATCTAATGCTGACATTTTTGCAGGTGGGCCGCTGCAAGAAGAGGTGGCATGACTGTTTTAGGGAAAGTTTCTGTTCCAAAACCAATTAACTTACCTAGCCAAAAGTAATTCATTTTACTGATACTTTTGTTACTTTTTTTTTTCTTTCTGTTTTGTCTTGTTTCCAAAGTATAACATATCTTGGAGATTGTGTTTCTGTCTCTTGAAATTCATGTTTTTTTTTTTTTGCTGTTTCAAAGGTTAGAAAATCATGGGCTGGACCCCAATGTGGAAATTGTTCCCAAGTGAGTAGCGTGTCTTTATGTCTGGGATCTCTCTCTCTGCTCCCTCCTACCTAGTTGATTCGTTCATATCGTTTAATACTTCTTAACGCTTTCAGTTTATAAATCCCATTGTGGTACTTAAATAAAATAATAATATTTCCAATGCTTGATAGGGGTTCTGTTAGCTGGGGAAATAGGTCATCCTCTTCTTCATCAAATCCGTGGGGCTCCTCAACCTTGTCCCCCAAGGCTGATGGTAGTGCTGGCTCACCAAGCCATCTTAGCGGCCGCCCTTCATCTGGTGGTACTGGGACTCGACCATCAACTGGGAGTAGCGATAGAGCCCGTGATCCTATTGCTAGTGCATGGATTTCAAATTCTAGACCATCATCAGCTTCTGGGGTATTGACATCAAATCAGACATCAGCTACATCATTGCGTCCTCGAAGTGCGGAAACAAGACCTGGTAGCTCACAGTTATCCCGGTTTGCTGAACCATTGTCTGAGAATTCAGGGGCTTGGGGTACGGCTGGGACTGCAGAAAAATTGGTATGGTCATGTCACGTGTGATTTGTTAAATCATTGTAATCATTATGCATTAAAAAATGTGAAGTTCATATATAATATTGGAATTTAAACGATTCTTTTTGCTAATTGTTTTTTCTTGAAGATATGCTTCCGTACATAATTATAGCTGAATTTTTCGTGGATTTTAGTATCTAAGAGAAAAAATCAATTTCTGTTGCTTTTGCTGTTAAGAGTATCTGATCAAACATCTGGTGATATACAATTTTGACGTGTGATTTTGTTTTTGGGTTGGGTTTGAATGCTCAAGTAACCTTGTGTTTGTATGGGAAAAGTATATACTGTTGCTATAAAGTGGGTGCATATAGCATATACCAATGTTTATTATCAAATATTTTATTTCATGGTCAATTGATTTTTCTGTAAGCTGTTATTATTGATTGATGACTATATTTTATTCCTATGCTAGTTGCAATATTATGGAATATGGAAATGTATGCAAAAGTCACTACGTAAATATACTTTCTTGGCTTTATCATGTAATGTTCTTGAAAATTTGTCTTAGAAGTAATTGGTTTGATCGGATTAATTACTAATCTTTTTATGAAATAAATATGTGATCCAATGTGATGATACATCTTGTATAGAAACAACGTTTCCCTGTTTCTTACCATTACAGATAAATCATGTAAAAATGTTTTATTATTTGGAATCCGCACACATATATATTTGAGTTTAATTGTTGTTGGAAAAGCCTCCCAGCACATTGAACTTTCATTTGCTTCATGCGTAACTCTGTCCTTGACTCCTCGTGAAAATAAGAAATAGTAAGCTATTAATCTAATGTTGCCCTTTTATTGTCTGCCCTGGAAAGTTTTCGCTTTTTTTTTTCCCAACAGTCCTGACTTATACTAGTTATTCACTCTTCCACATGCAGGGGGTTACATCCTCCAAGAGTGATGGGTTTTCTCTAGCCTCTGGAGATTTTCCTGCACTTGGTTTAGAAAAAGACAATGCCGGAAAGAAC